>DWLO01002033.1:0-13393 GCA_018245335.1 Dalla quadristriga | reverse complement strand
ACTGACCAACTAACATTCCTATTAACATCTCATACTAACTGGACTAACACCTCGAGTTCCTTTTACGGTCCTATTCGAGGTTTGTCTCAGATGTCATGGGCGGCAGCGGATGGGTGGAGCTGCATGACCGTTTGCTATCTAATAACCATTAAAAAAAAAAAAATTACTTACTGACACTTACTCTGGGCACACTGAAAATCAGCGCCGTGGCTAATGCTGCATTATGCTTGGGTACCATTTCCAGTCGCTATAACACATGCGACGAACTTTTCATTTCATTTAAATATAGGTAATATGTAATCCTGCATGTTTTGTGTGTTATAGGGACGCTTTTTCTTTTTTCAAGTTAATTGTCTTATGTTCGATAAGCTGTGGCGGCATAAGTGGTAAGGATTTACCACGGATGGATGGTAATACGCAGAAGAGGTTTAATTAAAATAAGATTTTAGTATAAAATTACTTTTAATTACTCGTATTTCGAATAGCTTACAGAAATGTAAACATTAAAAATTAAATTCCTTGAATTGTACAATTGTAGCTCTAACGCTTATAAGTTGAGCTTTACATTTGAAACATTATTTTCGGTAGAGAGCAATGGTTTCAAACGCCTTATTCTTTTGAACCGGCCTAATTCTTCCTCATAATTTCGTGGAAGAGAACCAAAAGCGTCATTCTCCTGATAGCGTGAGGCGTTATTATAATCTTCGGATATTTCTTCATCTTCATTTTGTGATCCAGCTTGTGCTATGTCTCTTTGGTTTAATTTGTTATTGTTATTAGCATGATCTAATTTATTATGTTTGGACGCAGTCCTTTTACTACGCGCAACGCTGTTATACATTATGTTGTCGTCTACTCCCTCCATTCCAGACAGCACAGCATCCGTATCTGATCCTAGGCTTGCAGTGTCAGTTTCTAAGTTGTTAGTATTAAAACGAGAGGACTGGGAATTCGGATCGCAATATTGTACGTCGTCTTCTCCATTATTTGCAAAACTATCTGTCCTTTGTCTGCTGGTTTCGCCAGATTTAGCAAAGTTTGCTATTTTATCAAAAAAATCGTTTTCTTGAGATTCATTACCTTCATCACTATCTTCTTCAACTGCACTTGAAAAGAATGGGACTTTGAGGTTAGATAATACGTTCGCATCTCTCTTTTCAATGTTTTTATTGGGATTCGTTCTTTTTACCCTTACTAATGGTTCCATACTTGACCTAGGTGTCAAATTGCTAGCATCATCAGCATGAGGAAATGATTCTTCTAAAGATTTAACTGATTCAAGTTTATCTGAATAGACCTGTCTTTTGTGTTGATTATTTCTATTAAATGAACTGAATTCTTCATTCCACAAATCTTCGTTTTCAGAGCAGTAGTCCTCATTATTTGAAGAACTTAAATCTTCGGGATCTTGGATAGCTGATTCAGAATCAATAAAAGATTTTGAATTAATCTCTCGTTTTCTTTCCTTCTTAGATGTTACTATATCTGAGTCTTTATTAGCTACTATCTTGGCGTCCGGTTCAGACAAAATGTCTGATTTTTCCAATTTTGTATCTTCCATGCCGTTTAGTATAAATATTTTGTCCCTGGACTTCTCCGAACTGCTTGCGACCTCTGTTTGCGAAATTGATTCACTGTCTGCTTTTTTTGTACAATCAGATTTCACAGTATTAGGACCCACAGAAGAATCTCCTTCTAAATCAACAGAACTTCCTTGAATTTTACTTGTATCTGACTGTTCATTGCTAACCAGGCTGGGTTCCTCATTAGCTCCAGCTTTCTTTGTAATTTCTCTTTTATTAATGCTGTCATAGTTTTCTGGAGAGTTGTCTATTAGATTTTTCAGCAATGTTCTTCTGTCCTCGGAAAGGGATTGTAAAAGTTCATGTAATTCTTCCTGTGAAAGTTTTTTTATGTGTCTTCTTATAGCCATTTCATTGTCTTCATTTGGATCAAAGTTTGTTATTTGCCGTCTATCCCGATCAACTACATCACTGTCCGCACTGTGAATAATAGGATTATCATGAATAAAATACTGACCTTGTGAATTTGATCTGTCCCTGTCATCAGAATTGTATTCATTTTTGTGGAAATTTTGTAGCTGTCCAGTATCAGAAAGCAACATATGTCCGTTACTATATTCAGAAGTTCTTTTAACATCAACATCGGATAAATGTTCTTTATCAGCTTGGTTCCCATTCAAGTAGTCTTTTTCTAAACGAGTGCGACGGTTAACATCAAATGGGTTAGAGGGGTTTTCGTCTAGCTCCACGTTAGTATCAGGTTCATTTTCTGAAAACTAGTTACACTGAACTGTTAAATTACTGACCAATTACAAAAATCATATAATTTTTTAATACATTTTTATAATCAAAACCGTTGAAGCGTAATCGAAAAAAAAAGGCAAAAAAAGTACCTGTTTCATGGAAGATCGTTTTTGGTCGTTTTGTGGATAGTCGTCAGAATCAGACCTGTCACTATATGAATCCTCATTGGCTTTCCTTTATCGGAAAAGAAACGGATATACATTTATTATTCAAAACATAGCTAACATTATTTTCTTTATACTTACAGACTAAAAACTTCTGAAAGAATAAAATTTCCCTATACCTACCTACTTATTGTTAAGAACATTTTATAGGTTTCCTCATAAGGACCATGTAAGACCAAGAGTAAATAGCTGGCTACAACTCAATAGTTATCCACTGCAGGGCACGGGTTTCCTCGCAATTGACGAAGTACGGGCTGCTCCAGTCCGGATTGGTGGAAGGGTTAGTGATCAACTCAAGTGTCCGAAGTTTTTAATCCGACGGCTTCCGACAAAGCTTAACCGGAACCGCCAAATCACTGAAGCGTTCATGAAATTTTGCCAATAGCTGTCACCAAAGTCTTCTTCTCAAACATTGCAATAATGACCTTTCGACTTGTTTATGAAAAATAACTGAGCCTTTAGACTTTTCTCAATTGCCGTTAGTAATTGAATTAACTTTACCTGTCATAATCTTCAAGAACGTGCGATGGCCTAGCAAATGCCTGAAGAAATAAACAGCATAAAACGATACTGAAAAAATACATTGATTACTCGATATTATACTTTCGATTCTAAAACTCAAATAAAATGCGACTTATTGACAGTGATCCTGATTGGTAGGTTTTAATTTGTTTGAAAATGTTGTTGTCAAAAAGGTGAATGAACCTCCGTGCAGAGTCCGGTATTAAATTACCAAACCGGCGTACTAAACATAATACAATCTATAAGATTTATTGATGGGAATAGTTTAGTCATGGTTTAGTCAAGTACGTAAAATAACAATAGGTACCCTACTTATTTACTTTCATGAGTTTAGTATAGGTACTGTACAGTACTACCCTATAACATAATAATATAGAGTTCCTACTATAGAGTGACGTACTATGGCCTAAAATCTACCAACCCGCATTTACTTCACAATCCTTCGAGAAGACTATGAACAAAGCTCTCAGGCATAATGGTTTCCTCACGATGTTTTCCTTGTAGTGAACAACCTGACGTGGAATAATTGTTTGTTATGCAGTTGTGTTCCGGTAAAAAAACCAACCAACACTTTTTCTACCTTAAACCTTAGTGTTACTACACTTTACCTAAAAGGCGACAACCTCAAGCAGGGGTAGCAACGCCTGTAACCAGCTTCGAATGGGACTTAATACTATTGATTACTAACTGAAGTACCTATTACTCCATCCATCCATAAGCCTTTAAAAGACCGCTGCTGGACATAGGCCTCCGCCAATCGGCGCCGCTCCTGTGGCCCCTGAATCCAGGGGTCTCCCGCGGTCTTCTTCATATCATCTATTCACCTGGTCGGAGGGCGATCTGTATTTCTTTTTTGGTATCCATTGAAAGACCTTTCCCATCAGTTATCAGTCCATCGAACTACATGGCCTGCCCATTGCCACTTTAGCTTGCTTACTCTGTGAGCAATATCGGTAATCTTCTTTTTTCTACGAATTTTATCATTTTTAATACTATACCGAGATTTGCTCTCTCCATAGCACGCTGGGTGACCTTGAGCTTGCGAATTAGGCCGACCGTAAAACTTCACGGATCCGTATGTCGAATTTGAATTCAGTCGAGTATTATTTACGTACCTGTAGGGCTATTATGAGTTTACCAAATAAGCACTCTATCGTAGTTACGTTAAGAACGAAAGCTTCTCTTTCCTTCTTTCACTAAAGCTCTCTGGTAAAATCACCTTATTGCGTCTTCACATAGTTCAATTTTGTATATCCAAAGCACACTACCGCCATCAATTTCTTGTAAACGCAACACTTATCGCAGGCAAACGTTGCTTAGCTGTAGACGATCCGTAGCTAAAAACAACGTTATTAAGTTTTAACATTGTACATTTTTGCTTAACGAAATTTGCTTAAATTTGTGGAAAAGGTGGCAACTTGCCTAGTTAAAGTAAGTTTAGTTACATTCTAAATTCAACTACACATAGATGTAATAGGTACTAATACCGCGGCATACTTTCGATAGTTGGCTCACGTATTGACGCTCAGATTTGTTTCCATATACCTACGAGCACGGATATGACTGACCTCAGATTAACTACTGAGAAATGATTGACGGTTGACCTATTAGAATTCCAATGCTGATTGATGCAATGTTTACAAATTATTCTATTCCGCTATTGATGCCAATCAAAAAATAAAGGTAGCCACATCAGTTCAGCCCGTTTGGCTTGTAGCGCACACAGGCCTCCGCAAAGGAATAAGAATGTATGAGCCGCATCGTGGATTTAACTTTTATTTAGATATTGGTTTCATAGACAAAATAAAAAACGGGCGCGTGTAGAAATGTGTACACGCGCAAGAAGTAAAACTTTTATATTATGGATTGTACATAAAAACTTTATTTAAACTAAAGTTTCTGTTTACTAGAAGAATAACCGAACACTGACTAATAACCGAGTACACCTTTCCAAATGATTGGACGAATATTTTATGTGAATTAATAGGTCATCTTCCGCCATCTACCGCGATTAAGAAGTTGTACTTCAAAAATCATACAAGAAAGCCCACATAGAATAGAGTGTATACTGTTAAGTGCCCGACGGATTTATTGTAGAATGAAATTTTTGTTTACAATGGGTACCTTGTGGGTAAAGAAAATAAATTGAATTACTTACAACAATTTTATTTTAAATGAGACTGTTTCATCTCTATCACACTTATTATGTACATTTGGTTTAAATAAAACAAACCTTTGAAACATTTAACTGCGAAATCTTCAATAGTTTGTGCATATTTGAGAAAAAACATTTATGTCTTACATTTAATGTCATACAAATCGATCAAATAGATTTAAAGAATTTGTAGAAATACTCGATCACACATATTGGTGTCTCATTGCTTTCGCCGCCGAAAGCCCTCTCGCGAATACACTCCACCGTATCTTATTCTATAGTCTAAATTCCAAAATGCAAAAGGTAAAAAATCGAAATGATTACATAGCTATGAGTACTATCAAATGCAATTCAGCAACAGGGGGATATCTCTGAGGTGCTCTCGGAGGTGTTCCATACGCGTATTTTACAATTTTTAAATATTTCGAATGCCACAGCTCTGTAAATCCGTCCGTCCATCGGCGAATGGCCGCAAACATTTAATGGACTATGTAAAAAGATCTCTTCAACAGTTATAAAGTATTTATAATAAACTTTCGTAACAAACTTTAATAACATATAAATAGGAACGTATATAAAACTTTTAGTGAACGGGCACGTCTGCGAGCGTGCACGGACGGATTTAGAGACTGTGCAGTCATTAAACAATCTGCATATTAAACAAAACAAATTATAGCCATTAACCCAATTACTTTGATTTTACAAAATTGCACCTGATTTAGACTCGAGTCTTACCCAAAACACGTTCAGCAGACGCTAACGACATGTACATAATTATGTGTCTTAAATTAGAAAAACACTATGAAAATCGCTAAGAAAAAGAAGACTTACATTTACATCTGATTAGGCTTGTCTATGATTTATGTTGTGCTTATTTCCTTTATCACATTAATCGCACATAGTAATTATTTATACAGTATCCTATTATATCCTCTGTCATACAGTACATACCCTCAAAAGTGAAATATAAAATTAACTTTAAAACATTACCTAACGATAGTAGGAGTGCAATGTACGGAGCGTACGCAACTTGCAGACGCAGGCGTACGTACAACGATGGACGCACTTATATTAGTGTTCCCAGCAAACCAACGTACTTATCATAAATAGATAAACTGTGTCTACATTTGCATCGCGCGACGAATTTTGAATGGATTTATGAGTAGATGATTCTACCCTGTAGAAAGTGTTTGTACATCTGCTTTTAAACGAATCTACTTTCATATTGCCGCTTAAGTAGTTTTTGCTTCGTAATAAATTCTTGACGTTTCTTAGCAATTCTTTACACATATTACTTTTAGAATTTTTATTCGCTTTGTCTGATTGTTCCTTCCTTATAAAACAAATGCCGTTGAAAAGTAGATTTATAAAGTTTGTCAAATATTAACAAATATAGTTTGATATTACAAGTAACACAACCAACTTACAGAACTGTTATCACTGAGCCATTATAAAGTTAATGTGAAATGATGACGATTGTGAACATTAGTTCAAAAGTTTGGAAGGAGGTGCAGAAGTTGTTTATTTCGTTTGAAACTCATAACTTGATGACTAGACTCTTAAAACGTAATAAAATGAGCATTAACAAAACAAAACACATATCTACTTAGATATCAGTGTACTCACAACGTTACATATAAAATAATTTGTACATCGGCCGTTTTCACCAAAATAAATGTATGGCCCGCTTTACATTTACATGATTAGCATTTCGTGAAAACAATATGTATTACAGCAACCTTATCACATAACATACATATTCATGAACACATTTTTAGAATAATTGTATAATTTAGCAATGTGAACGAAGCGATATATATCCGTGACGCGTTGCGCATTCAATCCAGTAACAATAACCAATTAGACATTGTGAGTACAATGAACATTACAGCTAAATATTTCCGAACTTAAACTATATAAAGTTCTCTATCAGATGTAGTCCTACTACAGTGAAAATGCAAACATTCGCTGTTACCCGAACAGAGAATAATAACCTGAAATATTTTGTATATATCGTCAAATATAACAAACAAGAGCAGGTAGGACCTGCAATTATAAAATTGACCTCCACTGAACGAGCTTCGCAACCAACCACGCGTGCGTACCACATAGATATGTTTGCGACAAAAGCTTATTAAAGATTTCAATAACATTTTCTCTCCTATTTACAAACGTCTAGGAGTACCTGACGATCACATACATTAAGGGAATCTGGGCACAATGTAATCATGCTATATAACATGCTAAAATAACATTTTCTGTATTGGTCGAATGTAAAAGTCTGATAGCTAGCTAGTGATAGTCGTGAGGTCGCCATCGTACAAGGTGAGGTTCAGTCAACGCTTGAGCAATCGCTGAATGACGACACTAAACACTAAGTGGAATAGAGGGGGATATATTCTGCTTCTTTAAAAAAATAGAGTCATAAATTGTAAATAAGACGCCGTGGCCGTTATACTAGCATGCAACATTAGCGATTTAAATGCAATCTCGTGAAGTGAACACCTTTTATATACACAGACCGGCCGGAGTGGCCGCACGTAGAAAGATAATATGAAAAAATTTCCGCATTAAATTCGAAGTAAACTCTCTAATGATATTCGAGTACATATTCACAATACTTATCATGAAACGATCACTTAACGCTGTACACATATCGACCGGTGGGTCGATTACCGCTCTTTTAAAAAAAATCTAAAATCTACAACGTACCTACCCTTCGAATTAAAACATGAGTAAAACTTTTTTAAAACCACAATGAACACTCGCACTATTAAAGTATTAGAGGCTATCGGAGAACGTTCAGATCGTACGCTGGGAATGTGACGAGTCGCTACACCGAGTCCTATATTCACTAACTCAGACTTGAAACGATACAAATTGTCATGAAGTATAGGGAGCCGCGCCGCCGCCGCGGCGCTCGGCCGGCCCGAGGGCTCCGGCTGCCGTGCCGTCGCAAATCCACCTTTATTTTACACTAGACAAGGTTTTAATTTGTTGTCAACATGTTAGTGATGCGCATGTTAAGTAAACCAATTAATATAAGAATATATTTAAAAGTATTAGAATACTTAAGTAAATTTGTAGTAAGTAGTCAAGTCCACATCAAGATTCATTTATTACCTGAATTTAAATTACTCCGTAAAATTTTTGAATGGTATGAGAGCAATTTGTTTGAAAAACAACCGTTCTCTTCTCAACTTTTACAGATTGCAAAAAAAATTGCAACAAAATATGAATAACTCGTTTAGGTCTAAATATTTGCGGAAGGCAATTCCAAAAATTGTCTTTTATGAAATTTACTTCCATCAAAGTCAGGGTTTTATTTACACCCTCAGATTTTGAAACGGCTATACAATTATGTGTTCAAATGTTTTATCCGCCATTCACAATTCATCTAATCATCTACGGTATCAATCAAACTAAAACCTTATCAGTGTCTGAAAGCGCCGCGTTAACAAATGGTTGTTAACGCACTTTTTCTGATGGACTGGCTGTTGGCCGCATGGACTCTTACAGCTTCACCGGAACACTGTCCAATGTCCGGCAATGACGTCACCGGCAGCCGGGAGCCCACGCCCGCCCCGCTAGGGTGACCGATCAACACGCCGTGCTGAGCTGTGCTCTGTTCAAGAGCGTTTATCAATTTCGCTTCCCTGTCGCTCGCACATTCTAACATTTTCAATGATAGTAAAAGACTAGGTGTACTGTTGAAAAATGTTCATCAACCATATTGACCATATAATTACAGACATTATTAGACTGGAGCGATTATGGTCGCGCCGCGAATTTCAATCGTGACCGATTGACATGGTAGGTCGCGCCAGTCTACGCCGGCAGTTGGATGGGTGACTGCTAGTGGCAAAATTTCTGGAGCGCTTCCGTGCTTCATAGGGCATGTTAAGCAGTCGGTTCCGGTTATTATCGTTAGATAACAGTCGTTCAGCTTTGTCGGAGGCCTTCGGGTGGCCTGAAAAACTTCTGACACTGGTTGGCCACTAACCCCACGACCAATCCGCATTAGAGCAACGTGGTGGACTAAGCTCCAGTCCTCCCCAGCTTTGAGAAGAAACCCGTGCCATGCAGTGGGCCACTATGGGTTACAGCCATACCTAGTTTTTGATACAGAAAAATGGCGAATACAGCTTGTAATTTTTCTCTAAAAATATGTCTAAAATGTCCGTAATTTTTGTGTCAAGAAAGTTATTGGATGATTTTCAAATGTATACTTGAAAACTAACATTATTGGTAGATCACATTTTTCAAAACTCACGTAGTCTTTTACAGTAGTAGAAAACGTTGGAAGCGAGGCCGTGCGAAACGCGTCAGCGCCGTTAACGTGGATCGTTGGTCGCTAGCGTGGGCGGTCACAGGCGCGCGACGTATAGCGCGAGGCGGGACTAGAGGCGGTCGTCGAGGCGGTCGAGGCGGAACTCGTGCTCGACTGCCGAGTCGGGCAGCAGCGCGCCGGGCTCCTCCAGCAGCGTGAGCTCGTCCAGGTCGAGCCCCGCGCGCAGGTGCGCCTCCTCGCCGCCGAATATGCCCGCGTCCAGCTCGCCCGAGTAATCTGGGAAGCAAAGGTAACATTAGGTATAAAAAAAAAACGCTTACACACTCACACCCCCGCACTAGGATTCCCTGTGTTGCGGGTGGCGGACACATACAGAAAACAACACAATTGAACGCCCAAGACCCGAGTACAAACATTTATCTGCCAAATAAATATTTGCCCCGGCCAGGGATCGAACCCGGGACCCACGGTTCGTCAGTCAGGATCACTAACCAACGTGCCACGGAGTCGTCGTATTATAACTTTACTTAAAAGATAAGCGTAATCCGTCCGGTCCGGAAAAGCCTGACCGTTATGGTGACCGCACCGCCACTCCGCGCCGCCAACCCCGAGGGTTGTCACATCGAATTGTGCGAACGCGCGCATCTGTTACCGCGCGTCCCGGCGCGCGCGACGATTGTTTTGACGCGCGACTACGCGTCGGGTCGCGTTAATGTAACGTGTAATTCACCCGCTCGTAATATAGTGCGACGTTCGCTCACCGGCGGCGCTTTGACGGCGCCCGCTTATAGTCCGCATTAGCATTGTTCCGCTCAACGAGTTACGGTCGGAATTGACGGTCGGTCGGTCTTGAAATACCCGCGCATCGGATGATCGAAAATATGCGCGTCTTAATGGGGGAAATTCTCATTGACTGGGAGGGCGCTGGTGGGTATACGTGCAGCGTTTGAGGGATTGGGAGTTAAGAGGCACGATTCTTTTCTCTCTCGCTCGCACATTCTAACGTTTTTAATAATTGAAAAGGCCTAGTTATACTTTTGAAAAATGTAAGTCATTATCATTGTTGACAGTAAAATTTCGCAAATTTTCGATATATTTTAATTTTCGTATAAGTACCTACCTCCCTAATTTTTGATAGAGAATACCGGCGAGAAAAATACGAATTGGTTTCGCCATTTGTCGCCAACGATTTCGACTGACAAGTAGATACAGTAACGATGCTAAATCAAAAACGTTGGCGAAGATTTCGTGAAATGTCTCCTAGGGGCAAACTCCTTCTTTTTCAAATGACTACCACTTGATTAATATAAGAGTTGCACCCATTAAATTTTGTGAGAGTATGGATCCATCCATCCCCCATCCATACATCAGATTTGAGTCCACCGCTGTACATAGGCCTCGGGTAGTTCCCGCAATTCCGAGCCTCGGAAAAAGACATTATTTCTGCCACGTGACGGGTTATTTAATTAAAAGTCGTAGGTAACTGCATACGCTGGGTGAGAAGCTAAACGAATGTTGCGTTTGCGCGTCATAAATTAGAGCGGCGCGCGACGCACTTCACTACGCTTTTAATTTTACGAGCCATGCGCGGGCGCCGGACGTGGTGCCAGTGCGGGCGGGTTACAGCAGTCACAGTCAGTGGGAATTCGCCAACATCGTCATGTAACTGTTACTGACGTGTATGATTGACTGTAACTATTACGTGCATACTGATCTCCTTACTTAAAAAAAAAATCGTAAATAAGTAGATACTTAAGGTACTTAAGATACGTAGGTTCTAAGATTAGAACCTATTGTTTTGGATGTTTAGTACCTACTCCCGCTCTTTTTTTCACTTATAAACACTATTTAGGATGTTATTAGTTAATCAACGATTTTTTTTATACTATAGCAACACTGACTGAAAGACCGATTAATAAAATAACAAGTAAACGCTTACGCACTCACACCCCCGCACCTGGATTCCCTGTGTCGCGGGTGGCGGATACACACAGAATACATAACACAATTTAACGACCAAGTACCCGAGTACAAACTATTATCTGCCAAACAAATGTCTGTCCCGGCCGGGGATCGAACCCGGGACCCACGGCTTGTCAGACAAGGTCACTGACCGACGCGTCACCGCGTCGTCAAATGTCTAGAAAAAGTAATTTCTATTCAAATGCTTAAAAGAGGTGAAAATAAATAATAAGTTACTCTTAGAAGAAGTACCAGCTCCTGTTATAAAGAAACATGCATTATCAAAGACGAGTGTTGTCTAAGGAGAGAATGTTTGGAATTAACTTAAAGTACGAGCATAGAAGCATTACAGGTACTCCATAGGCAGGCAGGCGTTTGTGAAAGAAATAATGCTGATTGTTCATTATCCGCCGAAAGTGTGAACGTACCCTATAGTGTCATCTTAATGGCACAACGGGACTTCTTTATAGAGACAATTATCGGGACTAAATATAGAAATAGCCGTGAACTCCCTTCGAACAACCAAAACGGATAAAAGTGTAACAGCGACATTATAGTTACACCCTTTTTTCTGATCCTTATTAAAGACGATACATAAATAAATTCGCAATTAATCCTCCAGCTAATGCGTTAGAAATAAATAGCCCCGGCTTACTTTGGTCACTTACCACATCGACTTTTCGTCTGTGTTGGCTAGGGTTATATCAGTGCGGGGTGAAACGGGACGGGCGACGGCTAGGGTTATATCAGTGCGGGGTGAAACGGGATGGCCGACGGCTAGGGTTATATCAGCGCGGGGTGAAACGGGACGGGCAACGGCTAAGTTATCAGTGTGGGGTGGGCTAGACGGGCGACGGATAGGGTTATGTCATTGCGGGATGAAACGGGACGGGCGACGGCTAGGTTTAAAACAGTGCAGGGTGAAACGGGAAGGGCGATGGATAGGGTTATCAGTGCGGGGTGAAACGGGACGGGCGATGGCTAGGGTTATATCAGTGCGGGGTGAAACGG
The DNA here is from genome assembly GCA_018245335.1 of Dalla quadristriga. Taxonomy (NCBI): domain Eukaryota; kingdom Metazoa; phylum Arthropoda; class Insecta; order Lepidoptera; family Hesperiidae; genus Dalla; species Dalla quadristriga. The sequence goes on along the minus strand of DWLO01002033.1, from coordinate 961 downwards.
GAGGGATGACGGCTAGGGTTATAACAGAGCGGGGTAATACAGGACGAGGGTTATAACAGTGAGGGGTGCATCGGGACTCACAATGCGGACCATCCAGTTGAGCACGAAGGCGGCGGTGGAGTAGTGCGTGCCGTAGTGGAAGGGCGGTGTGGAGTCGTGCTCCCACGTGTTGTAGCGCTCCTCGAAGTACGCGCGACGACTCTGGTTCAGTGCGCCGATCGGCTGCAGACACGCAAATATCAACAGTATTCAATAAAGACAGTGAATACACTGATTGCTTGATAAAACATTAAGGCATAAGCTCATAAGAGGCCTATCACCTTTTGCATGGCGAAACGAAACGTACTCGTACATGCGAAACGTGAGAGTCTTCTTAACGACGATAAAATTTGCACATGTACGGTACCTACCGCTAATGGTGTAACCGTGTTAATAAAAGTAAAAAAAAAAAAGTCAAGAGTTCCGCCCAACATGTAGTAGAACACAATATCGAAAAGGGCGTCGGAATAAATAACCCCAACATTTTTTAAATAACATTAGTCACAACGTACCTTGGAGAGGTCTCTGTAGTTGGTGGGCAGGCTGAGGTCCAATTCGTCGCTCTCGTAGTTGGTCAGCACCCACGGGAACACCGGGTACTGGTTCAGGTCGTTGTACGTGCGCCCTGGGGAGCAAAGTTAGAGCGAGTTACTCAAAATGACAAACAGCAGCGTCTTTGTGTGTTAAGAACAACTACTGTAGTCACCACAATACTGGCTGAGTGCGAGTTAGCGACTCACTTCTTTGATAATATTCTCAGCAACATAATGCAAGTGTTCATATTTTTTGACTCGTACGTAAGTTTCATTGATTGGCAAGTTGGTGCCACGGATTCTTGGGTGGGATATATACAGGGTAATTTCTATCTGACCAGAATCCCTTCACGGACCCACGTGGTCCATCATTCTGAACACCATCACAT
>DWLO01002032.1:0-13393 GCA_018245335.1 Dalla quadristriga | reverse complement strand
CCCGGCCGGGGATCGAACCCGGGACCCACGGCTCGTCAGTCAGGGCCACTGACCAACGCGCCACCGAGTCGTCAAAAATTGCTTTGTAGCGATATTTAATAAAGTCCTGAAAGAAGTTTTTGAAAAACTTAAATATTAAAATTTTGCTTGCTAGTACCTGTAAGATGGTTTATTTATCAATTTTTTTTTTATTTTTAATCATTGTACTAGACGTAGAATTCTGTACCTATAAGATTGTTTACTTATAATAAAAAATCGGTAATTCAACATTTATCTACACAGATAAACCAACAATACTTACATTTGTTTCCTATAAAATTATTCAGGAGACTGGACTTTCCAGTACCGGCGCTTCCAATCACCAGAAATTTGAACAAGTATTCTAAAACAACAATAATTATTACATTAGTACCTACACAGGCATCCTGACTTTCACAAGAACAAATTGTAGTTACCATATGATTCAGACATGGCTTATTTACTTATAATCAATATTCACAAATCAATCTACTCCAAAAATTACAATATCGTTTTCCAAGATGAGAAAAATATCAGAGATTTTTTTTAGATTTTGTACTTCAAGCAAAACAACAAGCATAGATCATAGACATAGATAAAAAGTTTTTTTTAATGGTATTGTGCCCTGCACATGGCAAGTGCGCTCAGCCAACAACAAGTAAAACTAGGAAATAACAGGATTAAGGCTTAGCGTACACTTCTCGACCCGTCTGGAAATCGGGAGGATTAAATACATGCCTCGACATAGCCCAATACATCTTCTTATACTGAAAAGCAAAGTTACGGTCTTTGGTATTGAATGTATTACTTAGCAAGTTTTAATTGTCAATATATTACTTTTATGATATATGAATACAAACTTAAAACTTACTTTCACCGATTAAAAATAAACTTGCCAATTAATAAAGCTAATATTGAAGTAAAATACGTGCATCAATTTTTTTTTAAATGAACAATGAGCACTTTGTAAATTTTTTATAGCTATGAGATAATACACTATTTATAATAAAATATAGAGAACAGAGACCAAGGAGTACAAATATATATGTCAGAATTGACAGGGACCACAAACTACAAACAAACATTTTGCTGTGAAGTGGTCCTATCGGGCAAAATTTTGACATATTTGGATTTTTAACGTTGTTAGTTAGTTCTTTTGGCTTGGTTCCTTGGTTGGGAATCAATTAAAACGGCCTTGGGATGATTTCCAGGTAAACAAATTATGTAACGATCGAAGGCTGATACCATTTGGGCAACTAATTCATGTTTTGATTGTTACTTGTCTTTGCCAGTACAATTTCAGCTCAGGCCCTAACTTCCTGACTCGCTGGCACCCCTTGCCATGCCACATTAAATGGCAGAATTCGACGATTTTCTTGTCACAATGAACCTTCCGGCTATCTAAGCCAAACGGCTGCATCATTGCTGACAAGATAGGTACCTGTCAGGAACTCACTTGTGGTCTTCGAGTATGGAGTGGATGCTGGTTATGTCCACACTCTTCTTTGTGCTAGGGTTAATACTCGGTGACAAAGACAAAAGTACAAGTTATTTTTAAAGTTGAGACTGCAATGGGGATCCAATGCACATTCTTTACATTTTGTACTTTAAACAAGATGAAAAACAACAGATACATACTGGAAATCCTAGCTAGCTGTGTTTTCACTCAGGATATTGACATTGGTATACAGGGGGAAATAGGGCACTTTGAGGTCAATAACAAAGATCTCTGATTTTTAAAATTAGTAGTCTATTATGTGTTGCATTTCTTTATAGGTTTTAGAGAAGTGAAATAATTTTCACTTCACTTTGATAGCTAAATAGTTTTTTTTGTCAACTATCTGAAATGTATGCTGCAATAAATTATGTAAGTATTCACTATGTGGAATACGAACGTGTCTTAAAATGATTTACCTATGTAATAATGATAAATTTATTTTATAGGCAATCAGAGCACACCAGTTTGTTACAAATAAACCATGGCAGACACAAGTGCGGTCATTCTGGGAATATGTAAATATGATGTTCAATAAGCCAGATCCAGAACGAATTAAGATTGTTGGGCCAGATCGAGCCTGTGCTGAGTGGGTTCTGCGAAACGGTGGCAAGGTTGTTTGGTCTAATGGCAAATCATTGACCGACTACAATTTTTTGCCACCTGAAGAAAATGATGTCCAAAAAATTATGGAAATTGATGGATCCCAGTCATCTATTTCTCATTATGGATTTCCTCACTTAAGTATGTTGCTCGAGTTGTAAGCATAGCCTAGCATAGCATGCATTTAGTATGGGAAGCTTCTCGTTATATTTATTTAAACTTTATTATACCTCACTAATTTTTAGTTCAAAAGGTAGACTTAATGCTCAAAACATCTAGCAACTAGCATCTAGCAACAACTGTGGGATAGTGGGATAGCAAAGGCAGTATTGAGAAGGAAAATATGTAAAAAGAGATAAACTAATAAAAAATATAATATATAATTAATATCATATTATACATAGTTAAACTATGAAGATGATGAGGATGACTGTTCCATATAATGGAATTTCTCTTCAGATGGGTGCACCATGTTACAGAAAATTACCCTCCATGACAATAAGTACATTGATGATCGTGCAATGAAGGGTCTGGCTTATGGGAAGGATACTCTCTCACATGTTCAAGTATCCAAATGTGGTGATGTCACTGATTCTGGACTTAAGGAGATGAAATCTTTGAGTAAACTTCAGTCTCTTATAATTTTTAACCTTGAAAGTGTTGCAAACATGGAAGAATGCAAGGAATATTTAAAGTCACAACTACCAAACTGCAAAATAGAAGGTACATAAGCAAGTACAGTAAGACCTAACCTAAAATAAGTCTAAATTTACATGGCTACCTTTGTCCATCTTGTGGTAAATTGCATCATTGTAGGTATTCAAAAATAATTAAAACAACCAAAATGGTTTGATTTCAGGTGAGGAGAAAATAAATGGCTAGCTTCACTACAACAAGTAAATAAGAAGACTGTATAATAGTTATAATCTATACTTTATTAAATTCTTTGTTATTATATAGGAGCATTAATCATTTTAATCCTTTACCAATTGCATCATTTACAGTGTTGTAACCATCTCTTTTTAACAGATCTGCTAGCTCTTTTTTAATGCTTGTTACAACTGATGGGCCATGATATATTAAGGCTGTGTAAATCTGAACTGCACTTGCTCCAGCCAATATCTTGTCATATGCATCTTGACCGCTGAATACACCGCCAACTCCAATGATAGGTATTTTTCCTGAATGAATACAAGTAATCTTTGTTACATCCAATATATAGATAATCATTATCTTGTCTGAGATACACCTGTAGATAAGTACATAATACTGATTCATCAACATCACAACATATCAGTGGTGCAAGGGGTCCACCACCCTGGCCATGAATAATACCGATGACTGAAAGAATGAATTGAAGACTCAGTGGCCATTGGTTAGGGACCCTGACTAACACCCGTGAGTCCCGGGTTCAATCCCCAGCCGAGGCAGACATTTATTTGGCAGATTAAATGTTTGTGCTCAGGTCTTGGGCGTAAATTGTGCTGTTTTCTGCGCGTGTCCCCCACCCGCAACACAGGGAATCCTAGTAAGAAGGTGATTGTTTGTTTTAAATATTCTTTTATTTTTATGAAATAAAATATTTTCAAGGCAGTTTACCTTTAGTTAACTTATACATTGTTTTAATCATCTCAGTAGACTTATCCTTGAGTGGTTTACCACTGAGCCCACCAGCTTCGTTTGAAAAATCCTTGTTAATGAGACCAGTCCGGTCTATTGTGGTATTTGAAATTATAAGTCCATCAACTTGGGTTTCCTTCCTGGTTATAATAGCAGAAATATCTTTCATTTCTTCAAGGGTTAGATCTGGTGCAAGCTTGAGAAGCAATGGTGGCTTCCTGCCACTTTGTAATAAACTTCTGGTTTTATTAACTCCAGTCAAAAGTTTTTGCAATTCCTCCTTGGTTTGCAGAGACCTTAGACCAGGAGTGTTGGGACTGCAAAATTATATCATCAAATTAGAATTGAAAAATTCAAGACTCAATAATTTAATAACGATTCAATAATTGGCTATTTACCTGCTTATATTTATAACAAAATAGTCAGCTACATTGTGAAATTTACTGATCCCTGAAGTATAATCTAGTAAAGCATCTTCAGAAAGTTTGTTTTTTCCTAAATTTATACCTAGTAGTCCTTTATCTAAAAGGGCTTTGTCTATGCTTTCAATCTTCTTGTACACTGCATTGTGGCCCTCACTATTAAAACCATATCTATTTATTACAGCACTGTCTTCAGGTAATCTAAAGACTCTAGGTTTAGGGTTTCCGGGTTGTGGCTCAGGAGTGATTGAACCAATTTCTACAATTGAAAAGCCAATTTTTCTTAGCTCAACCACTGCATCACCATGCTTGTCAAAACCAGCTGCTATCCCTAAAGGATTACTCAAATCAAAGTTCAGAAATTTAGTCCGCTGAAATAAGCACAATCATTACAAAAATATAATTTTCACTTGAGAGCTTTGATATAAAATCTTTAATTAAGATTCATAAAAGAGTGAATACAAATCCAACTATTCAAAACTTACTAAAATTTGTGGGTCTTCTACGGACTCTGGAGGAAACAAACCATATTTAATGGCAGAGACGCCTATTTTGTGAGCCCATTCTGGACTAAACCAGTGACTTAAAGGTTGTAGCACATTCTCATAATATCCATTGAAGTCCTTCTTATAATAGATCAATTGGTATGATATCGAGCCACCAAGTGTTAAATAAAACAGTGATTTTATCTTTTTCTAGAAGACAATTTTTGACAAAGAAAAATATTTAAGTAAGTACACTTATAATCACAAATCTTAAATAAACCAATTATAACAGCTCACCAAGTTTTTCTGTTTGGAGCTCATTGTAGACGTCAATTTTTAATGAAAACATTAATTTTATGGTAATTCATTTGCTCGGCACATGTTTTTTATTTACAATCTAAAATATCAAGTATAGTCAATGCCAGTGCTGCCATGTCTAGCCCGGACCGGTTCAAGTCGCCGAATATTTATCACAACGCACAAGTAGCCTAAATTCGCCCTATTTTGTTTTCTATATAAATCAAAAACAATAATAAATAAATAAATGAGAAACTTACTCACTTGGTAAGTACCAAACATAGATAATAAGTTTTCTTTTATCAATTTTAGCGGGATAACCTTGAGAAAATTGTCAGTACGATATTTTTCAAATCGGTATTTCTGATATCAGCCGTGACTTCATGAGCCAGTTGGCTCGGGGTATGTTCTACCGCGCTGACAATGGCCCAGACAGGTCGACAGGCGAAAAACGTGGGGCCTACGGGTATCCGTATTTAGGTATCCCTCCTTACCCAGGCCGGAGATCAAGGTCTCCGGTGACACGTACCTGTCGACAGCGTCATGTCAATATCTGCTGTCAAAGAAGTCAGTGTCAATGTCAAGTCAAGTACAGCTGTACTAGCTAACGATGGTAACTACTACATACCTATAAGTGACCTATAAGAAAAAAATTCAACCAATTAGAATAAGAATAATTAATTCATTTGTGAGCTGAACATAATACTGAGAGAGGAATAAATGCACTGAAGTCACGGATTTAATCGTTGGGATTGATACGTAAAATAAGAATTCGTAGGAATATAGTAAATATGAAAGCAACATTAATTTTTGATAGCGTCAATAATTTATTATTCTCCAAATGGGACGAGTCATTTTTAACTCGCATGAAATCCTTTAATGAACAAGTGAGCATAAACATATTTTATATTTAAAACCTGTTTCAGCAATTTAAATTTAAGGTGAAAGATCTGGTTGATGGAGTATTAATAATAACAAATGTATGACCTTACTAGTTACTACTTTACTTTCCAGTGTCCGGTGCCAGAGAGTGATAGCAACATAACTGACAACCACCATGTATCTCAACTGCTGTCTCCTATCATCACATCTCAGAGGGTCATGGCAGCCCAGTTTGGAAACACATATTCATCAATGAAATGCAAAGATAACACCACTATTGTATTTGATGAGGTATGTATTTACTGTTAGTGTAATTTGTTTTTGATATAAACAATAAATGCAAAGTTTTTTATAATCATAGTCATTATTTATAGCATCATGCGACAATGAGATGTTAAAAAATGAATTTTAACAAGTTTAACAAGCAAGGTTTATTTGCTAAATAATAATAATAATTTTTAGTGGTTGGACCATGTATTCTTGATAATTAGTGAAGACAATATAGATGATGCTCATAGAGAGATACTTGACTGCAAAACCTTTGTGCAACATATATGTGGACAAAACATTAATCTGTAAGTTAATTATTATCATATCTAATTAGAAATGAATTGAACTCTCTACTCCTTATTAAGTTGTTACTAAGTTGGAACACCTTGTGTTCACACCCCTTTCCAATCAAAGCTGTTAATTAACATTCCTTAAAGTATTATCTGGATTATTCCTTATATCTATCCATTATAGTTAGTTAAGCTCCACATAGCTCTTCTCTTGGTTTTAACAAAGATAGCTGTCTGCTGAGAACATGTGTAAAGCTGCGTTGTCGTTGACGGCGGCCGGTGGGGCGGCACCGGAGCGACCATATAAAACATAAGAAGGGAGAACACATTTTATATTCACTTTCGTCGAAAACGCGTCCTAACAAATAAGTTAGATAAATTGAATCAATTAAATCAATTACATGTAATTATTTATGAATAAAGAATAAAGTAAACTAAGTTTTATTGTAATTGCAGACTTAATTCACCAATATACCATGAGTGGCTTTCTGTACTACTAGACAATCGTACTAGGGGCGACTATGTGCCAGGTGCAAGCGGAGTCATCGGAGAAAGTGGCGCTACTGTGGCAGCTCTAAATGCTCTTAAAAGTATATCAAAGGAAATTAAATGCTCCCCATATCAGCATTACCATATCATGCTGTTTGTTGGAGACAAAATGCTGGCACTATATTCTAGGTAATTATTCATTATTTACTTCACAATTCGTTTTATCCACCAAAATCTCTGGTACTTTGTTAATTTAGCACATCCCTGCATTAGAAAGATTGCAGTTTAAATGAAAGATCTATACTAACTGGTCTATTTACTTCTGTATGTTAGTGCCACAGATGTCTTTACAATTAAAATAATATAGTGTTTGTAATGGAAATTTTTGGATATCATTCTTTCAGTCGAGGCAGTGAAGATATAATGCCGCCAGATTTAATTCTTCTAAGTATTCAGTGTATTGCCGCTCAAGAACATTGGGAAAGTATTCACACAAAAAATCACAGTGAAAATGGATCTTGCGATAAGATTAGGCTACCATGTAAGTGTTAACATAAGTTACCAGTTAGTATAAGTAATGTTCAATATTATAAATAAAGGTGTTTGTTGGTTTGTGCTCCTTTTTCGCTGCAACAGAGCGACAGATCAACGTGATTTCTTGCGGAAGAAGATGGTAGTTGCTGCTCAGAAGACGCTGCACTGCTCCTTCTCCGTTTTAGTCCCATTATCCATTTCCATTTCTATTCATCTCTATTTCATTTCTATTTCCATTTATTATCAGTAGGTCTATTGTTCTTTAAGTTACGAAAATGGAAATTTGTTACTATAAGCAAAAGGTTCATTGATAATATTTCGCAGGGTTGTCAGAAGAGAACAGTGCTATCATAAATCTCTGTGGGGGCGCCACAGGCAGCCCTTGTGCACCGCACTCCTTACATCTCGGAGAGATAGCACCTAGAGTAATTTTCGCCGTTGTCATCGACATGGAATTGAGGTAAGCCTTATATTATGATGGTCCCTGATTAAAAAAACGGGGCCTTAAAGTCTTGGTCCTTTTGTTTTATTTACACTTTATGTAAACTTTATTATTCAATGTGTATGTATATGTAGAATTTAGTTGTAATATGTATTTATTAAAAATAATAAGAATGGAATATAGTAAATTATAATGACCAATAATAAACTGATAATAATACCTACATAAGCAAACATAGAATATTATCTTACTAATTTTAACTATTTGTAGGGAAGTTGGAATTGCTGCGCACATGTCGAGTCAGATACTGTCCAATCTCAGGCGGTTTCTCTTGCAACGGAACCTCGAGTTGCTTCCCGCTACACTAGATTCCTTGGAAGCTGCATTGAAGAAGGTAATATGTTGTCATAGTTGCATAGGTGTAGGTAGGTTTAGCAGGTAGCTGCCGTGATAGACCACAAAAGTTTTTCACCAATGATTTTATGTTTGGAGTTCGACATAATCTATTCTCTATTCTATATCTATACAAATAATATAGCGCGCTAATATCAGGGACTACCAGTCCGATTAGAAAAAATATTTTTGCCTATTCACTGTGGATGTTTATGGACAGTATAACATCACAACACCCGTAGGAGCTGAGCACTTAACCATAATCCCTTAGTCCACTCCTCACAACTGAGCTGCTTCGTTGTGAAGCTTCACCACTCCACATTACTGGCTTACCCGTGTTTCGGAAGTTTTCAGGCAGCCTCATAGCCTCTAACAAGGCTTAACGACTGTTACCTTACGATAAAAACCTGAACCGACGACTTAATGTGCCCTCCGCAGCATGGAAGCGCTCAAGAATTTTTGTCACTAGGGTCACCCATCTAACTGCCTGCCGATGTTACAACAAATAAAAAGTTAACAACAGTCTACCCTATGCGGGCATACAACAACTATGTTAACTAGTTACCTCAGTTAACTTGTGACTTAGTTACGACTGACACTTGCCGCACGACTATGAACGCTTCACTGACACACGCCGCACAATAATGAGCTCTTAACGTTAATGCGGCCGAAGTTGCGAAGAATACTTAATCATATAGTATATTTTGTTGTTGTTATGCCTTCAGACGACAGACGCACTGCGCAAGAACAAGTCGAATTCCACCCTGTGCGCTCGTCTCACGGCCCGCATGTTGGAACTGCGCAAGTCTTGCACGACGACTACGCCGCTGACTCCAGAGACCACCGCCACGGCCATGCACACCGCATTGGACGCGGTCATAGAGCAACTTAAGCCAGACATCCCCAGTCTGAAGATGGATCAGCCGCTGAAAGACCTCGAGAGTCTGATGGCCCCGTACGTGCAGTTTCTACGCGTCAAGGCCATGCGTTACTTCAGCCTGTCATCATATCCTTTTTATAGAATTTACAGCTTTAGAGTTTTTTAAAAGTTATGCAAACGTTTGATGCTCTTTGTGTTAGGTCGGTTTTTATGAGAAAGAGGCTTGGAGATTCAATGGGAATTCAAACAGTTTTGACTAAGCCCTGTGGCGCCGTTAGCGGTCAGGAATTGTCTGCTTGGTGTGTGTTCCAACTGTTGTTTACAAGGAGCCTGCTCTTATTCGGCGACTGACTAAAACTTTTCTGTGAACAATTCAATATCATTAATCAAACTATGGGTTTCCTTTACTAACAAAATACCTAAAATTTCCATATTCATTACGACTTATTGATGTTTTTATTCATTTATTTGTCTAATGGCTTGTGTCGATATGTCAACTGCATCTACCGCACCGAGCTACAACCTATTGATAGCAGAGCAAGGCCTCATAACTGAGGAGGCCGGAAGCGCCACACTGCTCTTCTATCCAGAGTGTTGGATGTTATTAGACTGTCCGAAGGCCTCCGGCAAGGCTCAGCTTCTGCTTTAGGGTGGTAACAACCGAGATTACGGCTTAAGTGTCCTCCATAGCAGTGAAACTCATGAAAACCCGCTCCACAGCGGAACACATCACCGGATGGCCGTGACCATCTTATAAATTGCCCAGGTATCTCGATATCTCGTAACCCGGGCCTAGAGGTATATCCCATATGCGTGCAAACATGCACTTGCCGCTGCGTATAGTGTAGGAACAATACCCGTCTGCTGCTGCTCATGATTTTTTTCCAAAAGCGGTCACCCACTCAACTGCACTTAAGTGACTCAACCTTATAGATCAACTACGATTTTATCACAAGCCGGAGGGCTGTAAGCGCTTCCTGTCCCGCCATGTACCCGACTAAACCGTTCAATTATTTCGCTTAATGTCTGCTTATCTGTGGCACGGGAGAGACGGAGGCGGATAGTTCCCTAACGCTGCACAAGTATGTGGAGGAGTTTCCCGGGCTGGTGCACTTCGTGTACGTGGACCGCACCACCGGCCGCTGCCTCGCGCCCGACCTGGCGGACTGCGCGGACTTGATAACGCCGCAGATGGTGAGGATGATGAGGAGGAGAATGTACACCCGATCTCCATGCTCATTTGGTAGTGGTAGCAGAATCTCACTACCGAGTCAGTTAGTTTGTCCTTCTTTCACGGTGCAACAGAGCGACTGAACGATAAGATTTTTTGCAGAGATAGGGGAGAAGAAGCCTTTTCCCAGCTGTGGGACAAGGATAGAAATAATAGTGATAATAAAATAATAATATTCCTTACAGATGCGAGAGATAATCCGGCGGGCGCTGGCTTCGCTGCGCGAGGGTTACGGCGCGGCGACGTGGCGGCGCGGCGCGCTGCATGCGTGCGTGGTGCAGTGGAGCGAGCGCCGCGGCGCCCCCGCGCGGCCTCACGCGCCGCACCCAGCCGCTGTGCGCGCACTGCCGCCGCCGGGCGACGTGCTCGGCGCCTTCTACAGGTACCTAACTAGAAATTTTATCATGGTATATGTTATTTGCTTAATGTATATATCGCACCCTTAGGGATATACTGGCTTAACTCAAAAAAGAAGATTATTTTTCCTTCTAATTATTTAATTCCAATGCCTTATTTACGTATTGCAGGCAATGGGTCGACCTTGCGTTCCCGAATGACAGCCAGGGTGTGAGCGTCAAGGAGTTGATCTGTGTTCACTTGGGCTTGCTGCCGGCATCGACTGCCGTGCAGCAGGCGCGGCGCCTTGCGCACTCCATATACGAGCTGGCTGGCGAGAACCCCGCCATCGCTTCCGATTTACTGTGATTTCATCCGGTAACATCATTTAAATTTGATCGCATCTATCTCGCTCGCACGTTCCAAAATTTTCAATTACGGACATTTAAGAAATATTTTAATTTGCATATAAGTACCTAATAATATGGCGATAATTGTTTTCGCCCTTTTTTTTTAAATCAAAAACTAGGTATACGCAAATTAAAATATGACTAAAATGTTCGTAATTTTATTGTCAACAATTATATAGAAGAAGATTTTTCATAAGTCTACCTACACTTTTACAATCACTGAAAATGTGCGAGCGAGAGAGATGCGAACTGTGACAGGCCTCCTTAGGCAGTGGTTAAATTAAGTGTTGAAGAAGAAAGTTTTGTTTGTATATTTTTTTTTATTTTGTGTGTAAGGGCTCCTCTGATTAACAGTTTGCGGGCGGATATTAGCCTGTTAATCGTAATAGATCACACTTTTCAGTTCATATTAGGGGTTTGGACTGACGGTAGCGAGTGTTTGTCACTTGTCGCGTTAACATTGCCAGATATCGGCCGGACAGTCCGATACCCCAAGGCCGAATCGAACATTTGCAGATAGCAGGCTAGCGACATTTGGTAGCTGCCGCACCCTCTTGGTTCGGTGTGTGCTTTTACAAGTTTGTATTAATGCATTCCTTAAATTTAGTTGCTGTTTTGCTATAGAATTATTACGATTGTTATGTTTTTTATAAGGTACAGCTAGAAGGGTTGTTTGAATACGACTTCTCTATCAGACATTCTATGATAATATGTGAAATGTAATACATAATTCAGATTAACTAGAGAGAATATCGATTTTTTCAAAATTCTACTATAATAAGCCTAAAAAGCGCAATAGAATGAAAATAATAAATACATACATGAAGACCACGTGGATTAGCGTCTTTTTAGCAGTTCTGCGAGCATTTAGTTGTTGGTGTGACCTCTGCTCGTATTATCGTATCAGTATTTTTGTGTCGACAATGTGAGGCATGGAAGACGTGCTTGCTAGCATACAGTATTACATTCAGTTATTAAACATTCCAATATTAACCGATTTCAAAAAAGGAAGAGCTTATCGATCGACTGTATGTTTTTTTTGTATGTATGTTGCGCGATACCTTCTTTTAATGATTCTTTCTTTTCTTCTGAAGATTGGAATGATAAGTGCAATGTAGCAAATAGTCATAGACAAATACCTTTGTCTTTAGACTGGATGATATGCAATATTATATAGTGAGATCTAGAAAGGATTTTAGATAATATCGCTGTATCTGATCTGTATTTGAAATATAAATAATTGTAGCTTTTTTTTTAAATAACCAGAACTTATAAGCCTAAAGGTTTTTCTCCTATATGTGGTATTTTGCCCGAAATAAAGATATTTTTATTCTTATTTATTATTAGGTGTTCCTTTGCGGAATTCCATTGCACTAAAGTTATTTTCACATCAATTTTGCAATAATCCGCAACCAAGGTTCGCTTGGTCAATGTGTATTTTAGTTTAATACTACATTAGGGTATTGACCTCTCCTTTGTACACCACTAAGTGTGTGATTTGGTTGTGTCACTGAGAAGAAGGAAGTACGGAAGAAGCAAGAAGGAATGGCGTTTATGGAATGTACTGTACCCAAGATGTTTATCAAGAGACGTGACCAATAATGTGGAGGGTATTCAAAAGTCGCTGAAGTTCCGATCGTGCCATTTTATTAATATTATTTATCTTCGAGTCAATAATAAATCATGTAGGAGATATCCAGTTGTTTTATTTGTATCCAATATATTCACGAGACGTACTTACTACTAATTCATTAAATCGAAAATTGATTTCCGTACCAGGATTTTTTTTTTATTTTCTCTACTTAATTACTTTAATCCATACCCTAAGCTTGCCTGGAAGAAATCGCTTCTTAGCGATAAGACCGCATTTTTATTTTGTTTCGTATCGTGTATGTGTAGTGTATCAATGGTATACAATAAAGTGTTTTATCTTATCTTACTGAAATAATCAATTTTAAATATGCACACAGATTTACTTTATTGAGGTTTCACTGAAATTTTAAAAACAACAAGTAATCTTGGGTCTTGATCATAGAAAATTGTACAGATCCGTAGGGAACTTAAAATAAATATGCTTACTTCACATGTTTTGATCTCGGAAAATACTACTGGCATACTGGTGTCCTGGTGAGGTGTCAATAGAACTATCTTATGGTTGTTACCAAGGTAAAGGTAAATAACTATATTTACCTGTGAACACTTGTAGATGTAGGACTGGAATTACCTTAATATTATGTGGACACCTTATTAAACTTAACTATTCATAAATTAAACAAGTTGTTGTACATCTTGAATT
>DWLO01002031.1:0-13395 GCA_018245335.1 Dalla quadristriga | reverse complement strand
AGTAGTTTCGGAGCCTATTCGTTACAAACAAACAAACAAACAAAAAAATCTTTCCTCTTTATAATATTAGTATAGATAGACCAATGGGAGCAATGGCGACGGTAAATCGAGAAAAAAAGCAATTTTTAAGACCCTTTTCTTCTTAAGATGTAACCAAGACAATGTATGATAATGGCATGAAGTCTTTAGGGGCTAGATAAAATTTAGCAGTATCTATCGCATGCTCCAACTGCAAAGCTACTGCATAATAGAATCTAATAAGTCATATGTGTACATGTGTAACAAACTCGTCCATTTAATGTACCTATACATACACTTCAAGGACAGCCTGTTCATGATACAATATATGAATATTAAAGCACACTAAGAGCTTCTATTCATCACAAAACTATAAGAGTAAACAATCATCTATACACGAATATAATAATATCACTATAACAACATTTACATTTCCAATAACTGAAAAATAGGTGGTTCAAACTTATGTTACAGATTGCGGAGTCAAAAGCATGACAAAAATAGTGCTTAAAAAAATCTTCATTCAAAAAAACTATTCATAGTACTTATAATCTATAAACTCCGTTATTTCAGTTATTTGTTACAGTAGAACTCCACCAAACCCCACCCAAACAGCGAGGTGAAGACCCAGACTTTCTCAGTTATGAGGAAAGACCCGAGGCATGTAGGCCGTTAATGGGATCTAGTCAACTCTCAGATTTGTATAATAATACATTCAGAATATTTAAATTTTATTATAATATGTACTTATATATCCCCGCTTTTGTTAACTGTTACTCGGCAATCTGTCACACAACATATTTTACCCCAGCTCTCCACGGGGATGTCGTCAATGTGATCAAATTCAATAATCTTCCTCGACATCACTCTGTTTCTCAGTGCTGCATAACTGTTCTCTTTTTTCAATTGCTCCCAAAGTCGCCTCAACTCCCTTTGGTCCAGTTGCAACAAAGTCTCAATTCGAGGAACTACAGCGGATTCTATTACTGAAGAATAAGTTTATACGAGCTTATACCTCAGACCTTCAGTTCAAAACACTCAATACGTCGTACACCTACAGGTAGGTAGTTACCTACATGATAGCGCTAAATTGAACGTTCAAATGCTGGCTAGTGTTACAAAATATAGAATGTAACACTATTAAAACACAAAGCAGTGCTAATTACAGAGTTATAATTCTATATTTTCAAAATCTTTGAAATTTAATTCTCTCACTTACAAACAATCACATTTGTCATATTAAAGACTAGTGAAGTGTGAAGTCATTGTAATAATGTTTAAAATATTATATAAAAAAAGTATATGAATAGAACAAATTTTACCTAAGTACCTTATGTAAAATGAAATTATTTAAAATTTACTGAATTACTGAATATATCCAATGGTAGAATAGCCAGACAGTTTTTATCATACTAATAAGTATATATCACCCCATCACAGTTATTCAGAAATCATATTTACATGGACACCGGATCGCAGCCCCAAAATTGACGCAAGACCAAAGTTGAAGTAAGTTTGTCTGATTAAGTATTAGCAGAGATACAGAGAGTATTTGTATTATTTGAAGTTGGTCTCTTATGCATACGCAACACATACTTACTGAGATAGATGGTCACCTGTATAATATCAATCTTTTATGTTGCTGAAATGTTTTAATTATATTTTTCGTGTCAAAAGACCTTTGATTAAATATAAATATTTTTTTGTAAAAATTGGGTTTTGGACTGCAGTTTTTGACAGATTAATTGTGGCTGGAATTATTCAATTCCTTTGATATTCATCATACTATGTGTGCCTCAAATTTCTTAGAAAAATATTTTTCACGAAAGAAACATGTATAGGGAGGGGTTGTACCTGCCATTAAAATGATTTTTTATAAAGATTTTTCTTAACATTGAAATTTTTTAGTATTACTTGAATTAATATAACAAGATTTTTTTCTTACCAAGGGCCCCTGGGTCCGCATTCTCTTTATCATGGCCAATCACATCATCTGCAAGCTTATTGTCGATCTTATTTTCTATCTTGTTTTGAATCTTTTTTTCAAACTTATCCTCAAGCTTATTTCCATGTTTATGTTCCAGCTTATCTTCAAGCCTATTTGGTTCAAGTTGATTAACAAGCCTATTATTCAAAGTAAACTTCTGGTTGCTCTGCTTTTTCCATGTCTTCCCTATATCATTATTTTGCCTTGGGTTGTCATCAAGAAGGTTCTTACCTTTTAAAGACGCAATAGATTTGTCATTGTTTTTAATACGATTCTTCTCTTCTGCATTGACTAGATAATGCACTTTCCGATCTGTACTATTAATAGTGACATCACCTTAAATTTGTGAAATTAGTAGTTAGGTTTATAATGTAATGTAGTTAATAATGATTTTTAATATACTACTGCACTAGCCCTGGAGAAGATAAGGCAGGGGCAAGGAATGGAGATGAGATTGTTTGATTTTACTTACTGAATTTAATTAGCTTGTTTGTAATTGTATGATTAGATTAGTTTTTATAAATATGCATACAATAGGATAAGTCCTAAATATCATGATTTTCTTTGATGTTAAAATCCTTGCCTTAGTAGCAAATCAACAATTTTATATTCAGCTGGTTTGTTTTAAGTTGATTGTGAGACACAAAACTGTGTTTTATATAAATGAGTTGAGTAATACCTATTCTACAACTTATGTAATTTTATATGGTTTGCATATGATTGCATTAGATTTGAAGAAGTTGATGTAAGCTAAGCAGCATTTTGGGGTCAATTTTTACTGCCTCATTCATGTTGTTACACCAATATAGCTGGTCTACAATCATATTTATGCACAAAACAAAAAATTATGGACATATAAAATTATCACAACTAACCCTTACTGGCAAAACTTTATCAAATCTTCCGCCCTTAAAAGGCCATTTAAACCCTTAATCTCTCCTGTCGCAATAGAAAATCACATTTTCAAAGGGCACAGCCAGGACCTTGGAGGGACGTCAACTACCAGAGGCCTATGTCCAGCAGTGGATTCTAAGGGCTTATGTATGGATGGGGATGGTTGGATTCACACTCCCACAAATTTTAATGGGTAAATCTCTATTACTGTACAAATGGTTATGGTTACAGTTGAGCAGTGGACAACAAATGGATCGTAGCCATATCCATTGTAATAGTCGGCTAGTAAAAGTATTTCTTAATAATTCTTAAAACAGATCTTCACAATAAATTGTTCACCTCTAGACACTCAAAAGAGCCAGCAGCAAAAGATCTTATTTACATAGGCCGTTAAAAATTATATTCCTTACTGGGTGAAAGGTTACACCTTCGATACTACTATTTGATTTTATTCTAGAGTAGGAGATAAAAATATTTTATGGGATAAATATCTTACCACTCATACTCAGCATCCAATACAAGTATAACGATATGGTCCAAGTTAAAGAAGCGATCAATATGCCCCAAAAAAACGAATTATTTACTTTACGCATTTTTCCCGCACTATTCCGTATATCTGATACACTAAAAGGTATTTTTTTACAAGTTTGTATAACCGTAGCTACGTTTATACATTTAAATCAAATAATATACTTATAAGCATTTCGACTACTCGGTCACTCTTCAAGTTTAATCAAAATAAAGCTTTACATGTCTTATATTACTATACGACAAAAACCTTATAATTCGATAAAATTGTTCAATTTATTACAGCACATAATACCTAAGTGAACTTTCTCTCATTTCTTTTGCAACAGCGAAAATAAGCAAATCTATGAATCAGTCGAAGCACAATCTAAAATCGCTCGAACCGAGTGAATTTATAAATGAAAGTGATCACTGTTCAATGATCATTGAAGTGGAATTTGACTTGACTTGTCATTGTCAACAGTGTCAATCACAGATAGTATAGGGATATGTCAATCTTATGGCATTAATAGCCAACCATAGACTTCAAATTTACAGAATATTTAAGCACAAAGGAAATAATATAAAATAACGTATGACGCGGCCATAGTTCCAACATTGTTTTATGCCAAGTATATTCTTGACATTGTCTTGTGTCAGTTGAGTAGTATTTGCGCGCAATATTTTGTGTGCCAAGCCACTTTCAAGCCAGTTCAAGGTCATGGTAACAAGACACCAAGCTCGTATAAATACTAAAGCACAACACAAGTGAACATGTCATGTGTTCACTTCCCTCTCCGCGGCTTCTGCAGCACAAGCGACACAAGTGAACGAGTCGGTCGCTTCGGTTCACTGTTGCGGTTGTCTAAGCGGCCCGTAATCATAGACGTAACGGTGATTGGGGTGGGGCTTGGTGGCTCGTATGGTTTGGCATATTCAAGTTTGTGTTAGTCATGTCGGGGACGGTAGCAGTCTTCACGCCGCCCGAGCGATCCGGCCCTACCGGATGATTTCCGCATGTGGGAGGCCCAGCAGGAGCCGACCAGCGTCGGGCGACGACTTACGAAGCCCCGCAGCCGATTTGCGTAACGTAAAGCGATGCGATTGGTATCTGATCTTTCATGCAAATTTTAACTTTAACGACACCAACCTACGTATTTAATACAACCACAACAATTGACAGAATACACATGGGCAGAACCTTTGACAACGTCGCGTCGGACGATGCCACTCAGCAAGCTGAGTTGGTTTGGAATAATATGGAGATCTTCAAGCCTGCAGGTTTCCTCACGATGTTTCCTTTCACCGTTAAAGAAAGTAATATGTATTAAATTGCTTAAAACGTGCGTGCCAGGTAGTAGAACCTGTATAAGGTTCGTGCGGGGCGGTACCAGACTGAAATCTTAAAACCACTCCGCCATCACCGCTTTGAAGAGCCGATTACCATCTATCCCTACCGAGACAGTTCTACTGTTAGGGCTATGAGTATTTGGCTTAGTTTAGTTGGCTTCCCGGTTCACTTTCTTAGGTAGACAACGAGCAGGTCTGTTAGCTTCCCTGCCCATGGGAGACAGCCTACGTTATCCGTAATTATAAATAGTGTAGGTACTATATTTGTCAAAAAAAAATTAAGTTTGAATAATTGCTTTAACCAATCAGGTAAAAATTATAAGTACTTCTCTAAAGACAATACTCGACATTTTTTATTTTATTGGTTACGCAGTACATTATATATCTACCTTTATGTATTTATGTGTGTAGCAATTACAAGTAAGAGTTAGCCAACAAGGACTATATTATCACTCAGAAATTTATAAGGAGGAATAATTAAATTTATCGGCGCTGGTCCTTTCCGAATTCGGCCAATGTTGTCAAATTGGCTACCGTGACAGGGGCAATAAAAGCCTCCGGGAAACTCGCCTGAGTTGGGTATAGGTACGCAGCCTAAGTGGGTACATATACCAATAACAATAAACCATTCCGGCTTAACTGTTCGCTTGTCATGAGCCTCGGGATCTCTCAGCGAAGATATCGGAGTCTGACTCTCTATATCAATTTCTGATGCTGTTCGATTCTTAACGAACAGAGGTTTTCCTCTCCATTTGTAGGATAGGCACGCGCCGGGAGCCACTTTTGTTATATCTATTTCAATGGAGGCCATCGCAAGAACATCCTTAGCAGCAGCCATGTAACTCAGAAAATGAGTTAGTTCGGATTTAACGCTATACATTCCACAAATTAATCCGAAAAATCCGATCGTATAAGTATAACCCTGCTTTTCATCTCCCGAATCAAAGGACGTCTTTGTTACATCTTTAAACGCTTTCTTCCTGTATGGATCAAAGTTAGGGAACTCCACGTCACGGTGTAACTTGGGGTAATCTTTTTGGAAGCGTATTTGGGTCCACCATGTTGCCCATTTCTTAGGTAAGCTTCTAGCGCACGGTATGTTCGTGGGCTTTGATTTACTTTTACATACTTTTTTATTCATTGATGGAGCAACAGAGAGAGGCGTGGAATATTTTAAAATATCCCTACAACACGATGTAGTCCCCAACCTGATACGCCCGTAACCTGCACCACAGCCAGAGGTTATTAAATTCATTTTTACGACTTATTTACGTTTTCAGGTAATAAAAGCCAGATTTATGCTATAAAATATTACTATAAATCACACTTTTTATTTGTTTTGAGTGACAAATAATGTGTCACGTCTCGGGATTATTATTTACGAAACATAATAATCATCACTACTGTTTATTGCATGGTACTGATCATAGATCTTTATAGTCTATCCATAAGTATTTAAAGGTCTAATGCAGGAAATTGACTAGACCCATAAAGTCTCCTCCTATAATTACAATACTAATCATTGCTTATTTTTAACTTAAAAAGGAGATTCTTGGTTCGACTTATATGCATGACATGTATGAAAGTTTATTCGCTAATATATCGAGACAACCGATATCCGCTGATAGTATTTGGAAGCGGTTTTCACTAATTTATGGGACTCCTTTCCGGGAAGGGTTTAAGGTAATACATAGCTGTGCCATTCTTATATATATTATAATTACAAATTACGACCAAGACCACGACCAAGACCAAGCATTATCCTTTTACGACTTAAACCGTATAAAATCGTTAGATCCTGACTCTGATGGTCAGAACTATGAGAACTGGGGGCCCATTTCTACTATAGTTATAAAAAAACTTGGCAGATTGTAGGTATTATCACATTACATCTAATAATAAAAATGTAATTTAAAAAAAACATAAGTAAATAAATATTTTTTATTTCATCATCAGTAGGTAGGTTCCTACCTATAGTTATAATTGATAATTATTACATACAGTCGGGAAAAGTCACAACAACCTACGTTAATATTCTTGGGTTACAACAGTAGAGAAAATAAATACCTACTTATTTGCAGGTACATTGATAGATAATATGCAATTCGTCACTGATCTAAAAATCACTGACCAATTCCATGTGTGAAGGGCGACCATAACAATTCCAACCCAAACCAACGCAGAAGGTAAATATATTATTATTGTTACCTAAATGCCAATATTAGTTTGTCTGATACGCCTTCGCGTTTAAACACATCAACCGATCTTCATAGAATTTGGCAGAGAGGTAGTTTGTCACGAAGTAGGACATAGGATACTTATAAACACGAATATTGATCATAAATAGAACGCGGCCGAAGTGGCGGGCTACAGCTAGGCTTTACTAATATTATAACAAATGTGAAAGTGTGTTTTTTGGTTTGTTCTTCTCTCACGTTGCAACACAGCGACGGATCGACGTGATTTTTAGCAGAAATATTAATATGTGCATCTTACCAATGAATAATTTGAGTGTCTGTTAGTGATATTAAAACTGAGGTCAATTATTAACTGGAATATGTTATTTAAAGATATGACAACCGATCTCCTTCCTTTTACACCACTGACCGTTTTTCACAGTCACTAGATTACTTGCTAACATCCTATAGAAAATGTGAAACTCTCATCATAATGGGCGATTTGAATATTGACATACATCCTGGATAATACAGGCAGAAATTCTTCAAGTTATCTATAATTAACGGCTAGTCATGGACTCCTACACAGTCACTACTCAGCAAATAGAGGTGATCGATGCCTAGAAAGCAATCTCAATCCATCCTCTACGCTTAGACCATTATAGCTACGACTAAGGTTACACATACCTATAACTTAGTGTAGTCTGCACGACAATTGTGTGTATTTTTCAAGCCACTGATATAATATCACAATATGTTTGTTATTTTACACTATTGTGTGGATGTGTAGTCAAAATGCACGGAATTCAAAATTTTACGTAGATTTTGACTACCCATCCTACTAAGTTTATTCATAGTTTAGGTCAGGTGAACCTATGTCTACGGATAGGTTTTATTAGCCATGTATCTATTCCAGTGAAGTCATATTTTTTTTTTTTAAATAAGAGAGCAAAGGGAGTTCGGGGGCGCAGCCAACGATTAACATATTCTGGTGCCTTTAGCATAGGTTTGGTAAGGTTAGTTTACGTTAGCCTATGCCTATGGATAGGCATACAAAACTACAATACGCCACTGTACGCCACTACTGCGTCTATGAATATTAACACCACTCAGATCCTAAAGTCCGCTGCGCGCTGAGTAGTGACTGTTGTGATGCATCATTTCCGATAATAAATGTTTTCTATGCCGAAAAATATCATGAACCCATCACGATCGAAGTCGCGGGTAGCAGCTAGTGTGTTTGTTGGTTTGTCCATTCACGCGGCAACTGAAGGACCAATTGACTGGATTTTCTGCATAGAGATAGCTTATGGCTAGAGTGACACGGGACTTTTAACCCTGGAGAATGCACGATTCCTGTGGGATAAATAAGTGAATATTACGCGGACAAAGCCGCGGGCAGTCTGATCGTTAGTTATGACTATTATGACATTGTTACGAACACGCACTTAAAGTAGGTTTTAGCTCATAACAAAAAGTGCAATAATATGGTATAGATTACAATGAAGATATCATAGACCACAGTTTTTAAATATAACATAGTAAATCGGAACTATTTCACACGTACTTTCACCCTCTTTTTCACTTTCACCTTCTTGGTGGGTGAAATTAAAAAAAAAACAAATAAATCTAGAGCATTTTACATTTTCAAGTATTCTTGCTCCAACTCAAATTAATAACACACCAGTAAGAATAAGTTAATCATTGGTAAAATAGCAAACATCGATATTCACTCCCTTTTCCTAGCCACCCCACACAAATAATAAAAAAATAAGAAATACCTATTCAATGTGACATCATTGTCGTAGATACAATAATTATGCCATGCTTCTGTACCCCTTTTGATAATTTTCTGTGCCTGGCATATCACACAGGTATAAAGCGGCAGTGAAAGAAAATAAAACGAGCATTTTACAGCAAAACACACAATTTAATAATTTACTCAACATTCTTCTACAATTGTATACATGTTAATGTTACTCACTCAATTACTCACTGTACTCTCGTACCTACTGTAAAGACCTTAAAATAGTTACTGTAATTAAATGCAGCAGTAATGAATAATACATCTTCAGTAGCAATAAACTACCAATGTTACAAGCAAATTAAACACCCACAAATTACAACTTATTCTAAGATAAACAAACATGGCGACAAGACACCATTGAATTATTTTGTTTTGGAAACATGTCTACATAGGTATGTATCTAAAGGCATTCTATATTTTTAATGTATTTAACAAGTTCATTAATACAATAAGAGTCAAAGGACATAAACAGCGAATATCAATTTATAAGGGATACATCAGATATAACACAAACTAGAATAAGTTGTTCCAAAAAAGCCCACTTTGATTTAAATTAAATCGAAACTGGCTTTCACTAGATTTTTAGAACTCACAAAGCTTGCCTATCACATATTGTCTTACTTGAATAAGAGACAATGGTAATATTAATGTAATGGGGTTACAGCAACAGCATGAGGTGTCTGAGACGTATCATCGGCAAGTTCCTTTATGGTAATAAGGAACTCTGCACCAATCCGTGAAAGTTGAGAATAGTCGATGGGATTTGATTGGTCCTCAAGGGTGCACCAAATAGCTCTTGGTGGAGTGTGCAAATAGAAATCAGGCATTGTCTTCAGTTTGGAAATAGGCTCTTCAACTATATTACCCCAATCCACTAGCTGCACTCCAGCCCTATTGTCTTGTGGCATTATTTCTTTGACCAATCCCCTCTCAAATCTATTGTACTGCATATCCAGAACTGCAATCGGAGCATTCATTTTAACTTCATCAATACTAATGGCTTTTTCAGCCCTCATTTTAGCCGTGAAGTCATATCGTTCGCTCAAGTAGTCCTGGTACTCACCGACTTGAACTACATAAAACCTCTCGTGGATAATTCCAGACTGCATGCGAACATGTAAGACAGTATTGACTTTTAATGATTGTTTGCTGTAAAACACCGTTGCATTAAATCTTAGAGAATCAAATCTATTGATACGGGTATGTTCATAGCCCAATGTGGAAAGGTTTGCAAATGCAAGCATTGTGGCTATGTCATCTGGGCATGTGCCGCTAATCAGTTCTACTATATGAACATTTGTTATGTTCTTAACTTTGATCTTATTGTGGGAGGGGCCAATAAACTCCCTCATAGAATCTGCCACTTCATCACACCAAGTACTTCCTATAGGAGCACAGTTTGCTAGCTTGCAGTGAGTTACTAAGGAGGGCACTGTAATATCGTATACTCGTTTCCAAATTTTTTTCAAACGTATGGATTTTTCTGTGTCACCGATATCCATTGCGAATATGTCATAGCATACTTCTTCTTCATCATTATTGATACATGTGATCTTACCGCGCACGTAAGGGCTCGGCTTAACCTTTCTCGATTTAAATATTACCACATCACCCAATTTAAGTTCGTTTGCGGTGAAGTGTTCAGCCCTCAAATGTAGACAATGTACATATCTTTCGTACGCCATGGGGCGAACGTAAAAGCTGTGCGGATTGTTTATATGGGTGACGACAACATATGTCTCTGATCCGACTGTCATATCAGTTTCATATATTTTGTCTATCAGTTTGCAGATCTCCCCAGCCATTTTATAAGTGACTGCAGTCCACGCCCAGTCAAATAATTAGTATTACTGTAAAGATCTCTTAACTTACAAGCAATTGGACCTTATATCGAAGATAATAATTAATTCAGTAGGTATATCGCTTTACGTCATTAACTTTTAATCTAAAACCGTGATCAAGCTAGATACAAGACAATGGCGACAGTGCACTGTAAGCATCTCAAAACTATTGATTAAATAAAATGATTCCTATATTATTATAGTCTTTGTTGAAAATGACGCAGGGGGGAGACGGTTGTATGGTTGTCAAATTGTAAGCGTGGCAACGCCATCTACATTCTGTAAATTAATGTTTTGTTAATGAATGTTGCTAGGCTATCTCCGAAGCAAAATATTCGCTGATTAAAAAAAGGTTTAAATTATTATATAAGATGTAGTGCATTAAAGGATGCGAGTTCCAGCCAGAAAGGGGATGCGGGTGCTTTAATAGTGTAGCAGTAGCAGAGAGTAGAGAGTTTATTGCATGTCCAAGGACGGGTTCTGAAGAATCTAGAGGAAAGGAGAATATACTTTACATCTTCCGGTACTTCGACGAAAGCAGCAATGTACTGTGCTACGGGGGGTGCTTTCATAATATACGGTGACCCCGTTTTGTCGGTCGGTCGTTGTACTACGCCATTGTTATACTGCTACGTTATGAAAGCACGCCCACACCCTTTCTGACTGGAACTCGTATCCTTTAATGCACTACGCCTTATATTCATTGAATAAAAGCTTTTTATTAATCGGCGAATATTTTGCTTCAGAGATAGCCTAGCAACATTAATTAACAAAACATTATTTTACATACAACTGTGTCCTCTACTTACGGGACACAGACTATATAGGGATAATCCTGTATAAATGTACTCTGTGTTCCCGAATTTAAACTCTGTGCTTCTGTATTAAACTTCGGGACGGACCATTATTTTGTCTGTGGGGACGGATGCGCGGGGTAAGATCACAGAGTACATCATATATATGGGATAATACGGGGTACCCCTATATAGTCTGTGGGTAAGAAGACCTTAGCAAAATCTCCCGCGACCGGCGCAGGCGTTCGATCGATAGGTTATGCTTAAACTGTTTTTCTTAGTTCAAATTGTTTTCCAGTGTTTTGTTACAAATAAAGGTTCTATAACCAAAATGCGTGTTATAAGTAGCGCTCAACTAGTGGCCAATCGTGAGAAGGCAGAGTGCGTTGTGCTTCGCGGAAGGCGTGAAAATTCCGACGACATGACAACATTGAGATCAATGTCATGCAGAAAAGAAGGTAGGCGCAGTGAAGGAAACCAGCTTCGATGAGGCTGAAATTTGTACCGATGCCAGGGGACAGTCAGCACAGTGGGTGGGAGTCGGAGCTCCACTCCCCGACCAGTTCCTGACGAATCTGCTGGACAGCATCGCCAGGATGCAAGCGGAGGCCAATATGGCCCTCATTAACGCTCTCTTTACGGCGTCCAGTGGCGATCAACACTCCACACACTGACTTGGCGGCCCAACCGTCGACGGCCGCGATTTTGCCGGCGTTTGTGAACAACGCCGCAGTGGCCGCCGGCAACTTCACTAGATGCCACTAGATGGTCCGCGTTCTTTGACGGCACATCACACAACGCGGAGGTCTTAGAAGCGTTCCTGGACTGCGTGGAAATATACAAGGAGTGCACCAACGTCTCGAGCGAGCACATATTGCGCGGCCCCCTATGCTCCTTTCCGGCGACGACTGCATGACGATGTGGGCGGACGCGAAGCAGCGTCTGCACACCATGTATGGGGCTCCGCGCCCAGCTTATAAAGGGCTTAGGCAAGTGCATTGCCAACGAGAAAAGAGCCGAGTGAAAAGTTAACTAATGGCAAAAGAGCCCTTCTGATACAATTGCCGTACCGGTTGGCCGAGGAGGTCCAAGTGGACATAGTGTACGCCGGATGTAGTGTCTGTCGGATTCGGAAACGCGTCCCGTGCGAACTTGTGATCGATATTGATAATATGGTCCAAAGGTCGCGGATTGCTGAGGATGCATCTAAGAAAGTAAATTTCGCCAGGTAAGCGGCAAAAATATTAACGAAGGTATTTCTGTGATGTAATAGTGTCCTTAGTTCAAATTATTTTCCAGTGTTTCATATTAATAAAGATTTTCTAACCAAAAAGCATGTTATATATGTTTTATTTAAGTATAGATAGAAACATATACCTAAGTAATTGATAATAAATCCAGAAATGCTGTAACAGCATTAAAAAAGAATGAAGTATGGGTGGCCATTACATCCGAGTTCAACAGCACTGCAGAAGTACCCCCAACATCTTAAACAATTTTACAACCTTAATTTAATAAGAACCACAATGCCGAACATAGTCAATGGAAGCGTAAGTTTGCAACCTGTCTTTCCATAACTCTTTACAGAAAACAATCATCATCATTGGACCACTTCTGCTCAGATTGAGAATGAAAAGGGGGAATGAAAGGCTATAGTCTACCACACACACCAAGTGCTTATTGACAATCTTCACACACCTTTGAGAACATTATAGAGATTTCTCAGGCATACAGGTTTCCTCACAATGTCTCCTTCACCAATACAGCAGGTGATATTTAATTGCTTTAAACTCACATAATTTAGAAAAGTTAGCCTGGGATTTAAAATCTGAGTAAGAGACTGGATTTACAATAACTGGGCTATCATCGTTTAAACCAGAGTTCCCCAAACTTTTTTGTGTCGTAGACCCCTTGCCATGTTTTTCCGTGTTGGGTAGACCCCCTACTTACCTGATATTGATTTCCTGTAAATTTCTAACTGTAGTGAAGTTTAGTGTTAAAAACTTAAAGTAAAAACACA
>DWLO01002030.1:0-13396 GCA_018245335.1 Dalla quadristriga | reverse complement strand
TAACATTTCACTATTTTCACAAATTACCTACATCATGTTTATTATTTTAGGACCGAAGCGACAAGTATTAATGTTTGATATTGTATTCACTTTTTTTTTCCTTTGTCGTAGGTGATTGTAAATCTTGAGAGAAATGTAAATAAAGATCTCAAACCATAAATCAACATAGGCTCTGGATTGGATGTGTTTGATTGGTGGCAACACTTGGATGTGTTTACATGCATGTGCATACCTGCAGCACGTTGGGCGGACACATGTCGATCTTGGTGACGACCATGAACACGGGCACGGAGAGCGCCAGCGCGAGCCCCAGGTGCTCCTTCGTCATGCCCACGATGCCCGCGTTCGCGCCAATCTGCCAAGAGAACACATTCAATACAATAAAACATAATATGTAATTTCGTAAAAATACACACGGACTAAAAAAATAAAATGACGCACATTTGGATTTTTATATAGTCGTCGTCATAACCCATCAACGGCCCACTACCACGCACGGATCTCAAAGGCCAGTAGGCCTAACAACAACTGTCAATTCGAAAAAAAAAAAACTCCTCTCAGGATGAGATGTGTAAGGCCATAGTCCAGTGTCCAGTGTGGTAGAATGGCAGACTACTTTACTAGTAGAAAGGCTCTCTCACCATGAGCATGCCGAAGTCGGGCGCGTGGCCCGTCATGCCGAAGACGGTGGTCTTTAGGTAGCGCTCGTGGCCGGCCAGGTCGATGAACGTGATCACCTTGGAGGACTTCTCGCAGATCTTCACCCAGTCTAGTGTGCCGTGGTCCGGCTTGTTCACCACGTTGCCTGAGCACACAACACAAAAGAGCGTCATACGTTTGATGATACAAATGTTATTTGATGGTCTACCTTTCTGTGCGACCGTATCTCCCAGACGGATGCTTCGACTTTAATGCGCGCTTTAACCGACTTTCAAAAAAGGAGAAAGTTACATGAAGTACAACTTCCTTATACGCAGTTGGGGGGAGGAATGATGTCGGGCGCGTTACGGAAGCGATGAATACGACAATAGACAATATTGCGCGATAGTTCCAAGGCGAACCGCATTGAAATCACTTCACCCACCTCACGAGACGACACACATGACAAGTATTGTCTTCGGTGGGCTGTAAATGTTTTCGTTTTTACAAATACAGACAGTATGTCGAAGTTTTGAAAATCTGAAAGTGTCTTATCGACATCAGGCGCTATCTGAACCTCCCACGTCTACAGTGGAGAATCCAGTGTTTCTACCAGGTCTCACCGAGGCTGTCGAAGCCGAGGATGTCGTTCCCCACAGAGCTGGTGCGGCCGCTCTCCGCCTCGTGCTTGTGCCGGAACAGCCGCTGGCGCGCGTACCCGCGCCCGTTGTCCAGCTCGCCGTGAGTCAGCACGCCGAGCAACGTCGACTTGCCCGCGTCCACGTTGCCCACCACCGCGACCCTGCAGGGAGGGAGAGAGGTTTATTATAATTAATAGCCAACGAACAAGCAGACGGGCCACCTGATGGCAAGTGGTCACCATCACCTATGGACACTAGCAACACCAGAGGAGTCGCCAATGCGCCGCAGGCCCTGAAGGAGAGCTCTTTTTGAGCCTTTTTTGAAGAACCCATGTCATAGTCCACTGAGAAAACCTCAGACGAAAGGACCGCCACGAATCCAGTTGGTGCGGATGGAACTTCAATCTTCCGCAAGTAAAGCAATGAAGGAATGGTGGCGCTGACATCCTATCTTCAAGTTCCTGGGAGCTCACCACTGTAGAGCCAGTAGAACATGCAGAGGGAACCTACAGCTCTCCATAAACTAAAAGGTTCTAACCTATTAGTAAACCTGGGATTGTTGACGATCGAACGATTGTTCAAGATTGTCAAGATCCTTGGACGCTAGTTTCATGCTTGTTTAGCTTTACACTCTAAGTGACCCCGAAACTGCACATTAGCGAGATCTCAACACCCAGGATTCCTATGCTCACACAAACTGACCGGATCTCCATGAAGTCTGTGTGGTCGAGTTCTGTGCGCAGTAGGTACTGGCCGGTGAGGCCGCCGCCGCAGTCCCAGCGGCGCAGCTCCACGCACGACACGCGCCCGCCGCCGCCGCCAGCCACCAGCGACTGTAGAGTTGCCAGAGACGCACTATACTCCTCCTCAGTCAATCCCCGACCGTCTGTGAATTAAAACACCAATCCAATACTTCACACACTTAAATACCTTAATTTAAAAGATTGCCGAGAGTTCTTTTCCTCCGGCTTTATTCTCCGGGTAGGCGCTAGGTACATTTTTTACTACGCGGGCAATGCATGTAAATGAACTTCCGTCATGGGACATATAATCCAGGCTAAAATATAAGTGCTGTGCACGGGTTATGCTGACCTCTTTTCTTTTATAGATTTTAGCCTAAGAAATAGGCGGGCACCTAATGGTAAGTGATCACCGTAACATAATCATAACCGTGACATAAACAGGTGTTAACAGGGAATTGGTCAGTGATTTTTAGATTACATTTTTAGACATACTAACCAGAATTTCCTGCTCTCAAAGATAATTTCAAGTTATTAGTCATGCCATCATCACTCACATTTTGTATGTATATATTTTTGTATGAATTTATTATGTAATTTGTATGAATACTATAAATGTGAAAGCGTCTGTTGGTTTGTCCTCCTATCACATTACAACAGAGCGACGGATCGACGCGATTTCTTGCACAGAGTTAGCTTATCCTGAGATAAGCTGGGGGTTGATGGGGGATCGATAAGGGAATTATAATATATGCGGGCGGGCAAAACCTCGTAATGTTAAAATGTATCGTTAGCTCGGTCATAGAATGAGTCATGTCTTAACAGTCGTAACCAACGAAATTAAAATGTGATAACGCAAACCTTAGGCAATTGCACTAAGATTACATAATAAACTATCTTATCTCTGTAATGCTTTATTTATGTGCAATGTTGATTAAATTATTGAGTATCAATGAGTATCAAGTTTTCAAGGTATATTTTTGAGTGAGAATGAGGAAAAGGGAATCGTCATTATGGCTTTCGTACAAATATTTCCCGTCTGTATCGAAACAATATTGCACAATCACAGTATTAATTTACGATATGGAACTTTTATTACAAATTTGAATACTGTATTATGTTTCCTAACAGCATTACAAAGAGATGCACGGGCTAGGAAATTGAATAGAATGTTTCAGCTGTAAGAAAGAAAGAAAGAAAGAAAAAAGCCGATTTAAGTTGTTTATTTTAGTTGTAAGTTGTAACACGATCTGCGTCAATGCTTGGCAAAAAATTTATAATTCACGTAATTCTTACAAATCTATTGGGTATCTTTACACATTTGCGGGCAGTTAACGGGACATAATAACATTTTTATTGTAATGTCTATACACTTTCATTTTTTTTTACTCCGTTGTCAAGTTTGAGATATGAATATTGAAACAAAGTGAAATTAATATAATTTTGGAAGAGGGCGAAAAACCCCAAAAAGGGCGGATGCGCTTCCCCCGCCCGGCCTACATCTAACAATCCTCAACTAATGCAGCGCAATCAGACCAGCCACTGCCATAGTGCTTCCCTCCAACACTGCATACATATCCACTCCTCCTTCCTCGGCAAGCAACCCGAAAGAAGAAGAACCAACCTATTCACAATATTAAAAATATAAACCACAACAGTACACCAATCCAACCGCACTACAACAACTAAAAACTATCAAATGGAATCCAAACAAAACAAACACGACCATCTTAAGCATCCCGCGCCCTACACTTTCATTGTCCACCAATGTGTTTATAATTGGGTACCTTTTGTTTCTTTTCTGTTACAGCCTTTTCGAAGTTCTTCTTATGTTACTTAACTTATCCCCTTGACGGCTAAACCATACACCCAATCTTCATTGAATTTAGCAGAGAGATAGTTTCAGACATTGAGATGATCATAGGATAATTTTGATCCCAAGGGAATGTACATATAACAAATATAAAGTGGACGAAGAAAAAAACAACTATATTAAATTCTTATTTCTAACTTTTCCTGCATGAGGTAGGAACTCATCTATTTTTACCTTTTCTTAATCACTTCTCCCCAAAGGTCTCTTCCACTGCGATAAGGTTATATTTAGTATACTTCTATCCTGCTTGTAGTACAAAAAATAATTAATAATAATTTGTATGGTAATGAACTGTACAGAATAAAGATGTTACCTTCTCCATGTCCTATGTCATATATGATCTCCCCGTTGCCAGCCTCCAGCCGTTCCATCAGCTGCTTCTGTAGGAGCTCATACTCGTCTGCAGTTGGGCTTACCAATATCATCTATAAACAATCCATGTATTTGTAGTTGGTCATTCAACTGATACTTATAATAGCACCTGTCACAAAGTTTCACCATCACCGAGGGTTGAGTGGTGGAGAATGGCATTAGGCATTTAGTCCGCCCTTTGTATAGAGAAGTTTTTACAATAAAGTATGAAATAAATAAACTGATAAGCAAAGTGAATGTGTGTGTACTGAAAAAATTGCTGATAATATTACTAATAGTCATAGTACTAAAACATTTTAAGAATATTTTTATTCACATTATATTATCTTTTACACTGCATAAAGTTTACATTATACTTAATAAATACTAAGATATTTTATGTGAAAATATTATATTGCCAAACACAATTTTAATAACAGTAGTATGAAAGATCCCTTAGCATCATTAATGATAGTTTTATATGAAATATTGAATTCAAATCTGTTGTTAAACAGAGGTTTAACCAAATGATGCAACATTGATGCTGTTGATTTCATAGTTTCTTGTTAAAGTGCTTGTGGTTGTATGATGCAACAATGAATCTTTCCATTTGTAAAGTTCATTAATATTCCGGAAAATAAACTTTATTTTAGAGTTTACTAAAGTTTTGTGTGTTTACATGTTTCTGTTTAGTTAAATGCAATAACACACATTATGTATTAATGCAATAAAGCAATTAAATAATTATAATTTAATACTAATTTATACCACATTAGACAAAGGATATTTAGGCAATTTAAAGAGTATTTTGGAGTTTGGCAATGTGATTTTTTTTAAGTTTTGTAAGCGTTATTATTTACGGTATAACATGTTGCTTCATTTAAGTTCAAACTTATTTACCTTTCCCCTGATGCTCGAGTAGTCAGTTTCGCCAGGTCCGAAGCCCTCGGGCTCCGGCAGCGGGCTGGTCGGCGGGTCCATGCTCTCCATGGTACAACTCGTGAATAAAGCGTCAGTCAACCAGCGATAGGTTACACCATTATATCATCACAATGGGATTCAAAATTGAATATCTTGGTTCCCTCGCACTCACCTACAAATGGATGGAATATAAAATCTATTATGTTCCAGTGAATAAATACACAATACGTACATCCCAGACTGTCAAATCACAATCCCCAATTATCCCTAAAAGAAAATAGTAATGTCCAGATTGATCAGGAGTCACTTGCGACTTATGCATATTACAGAATGATAATACACTATAGATATAATGGAAATAAAGAATTAAACGCTATCAACGGAACTCACTTGTGACACCAGTATTTTGCTTTTTCCCAGTTAAAAATAGGCTTAGAGCAAAATAAAACAGATGGAATGATTAAAAATGCCAACTTTTTGACAACTCAGCTTTATGTCAGCGCGATGTGCAATACTTTCGTTGTATTGGAATCAGATTCTAGTGTTTTAATCTATAATTAAATTTGGCCCTACAAAGCATAATATCCTGCAGTTTTACGCAGTCGAGTAAAAATTAAAAAAACGTCTTGACCATCAATGCGTGGACTACGTGCAAAAACTTGGGAGTCTTGGGAGAGTCCTCCTGACACTCCTGGGAATCAGTAAGTACTCCCAAAACTACATGGTAAACAGGAAGACATGGCAGTAGATAACGCCAAACTTCAACAGATTTACCGGTGAGAGTTTGTAACTAAAAATAAGTGTATGTTTTCAATAAGACCAAATGCGAAATAAAAAAAAACCACTTTGTTTTTTCGAATGGACAGTTGCTGTTGGCTCTAGTGGCCTTTACAGCATCCCTAAATGGCCTAAGTTAGATCTATGATTATTAAAAGATACTTGTCTCTGGCGAGTATTGTTTTTTTTTCATTTTCACGTCAATCAAATTAATCTGATTCCGTCTGTATTTGCAATAAATAATTTGGAAAAATACTTTAACAAAACCCTCTCTTCAAGCAATTTCTTGATTTAGTGATTCATTTCGTAAAATATGGTGCTGTGGATAAGTTTATCGCTGAACAATCAATATGGGTGATTTCGGTTCCCCCGAATGTTCGTGGAAGAAAATGGTGATAGCGAAGTCGAATAATGAATGGATTTCTACCATTAAATCGAAACAGCAAAAGTACAAAGGTACAACTATGAACACTGCAAACTTCTCTTTAGGTGATGAACCTGAAATACCTATCTGTAACATTAAAATAGAAACCGAGGATGATGATGACACGGAACAAATGGAAATAACCCCGGATGGCGTAGGTACAAGTATGTTCATACAAGAGTTAAATCCTCTAGTCGACGAAACACCGAGACGGAGACGTCGGAAAGGGTCGGGGCCCAAGTGCGAGTCGCCGATGGACCGCGCCGCTAGGTTGGCGAAGATGTCTGCGTACGCCGCTCAGAGGCTGGCGAGCGAAACGCCCGAGCAACGCGCGCTACGCCTGCGACGCATGTCGGAATACGCCGCGAAGAGGCTGGCGAAGGAGACCACTGAACAACGGTCCAAGCGCTTGGCACGAATGTCCGAGTATGCCGCCAAGAGACTCTCCAAGGAAACACCTGAACAGAGAGCGGCGAGGCTCAGCAGAATGTCTGCGTATGCTGCTAAAAGACATGCCATGAAGAAGCACTCCACTGACGGCTCCATTACCACTCTTGAATTCAGCCAGTCACACTCAAATTATGGTATAATGAACAGCATTCTGCCTGACCAATGATGAACTTTTATTGTAGTGTAGGTCTAGTCAATCTAGATTTGCGGACAATTTATTTTTTACACACTATTTAAGGAAAATTATGTAAATACAATTTTATATATTAAATTTTTTATTAAGCAACTAACATTAAAATATCTTAATAGTTTTCAGCGAAGTAGTGTGTATTATATTAGTTATATTTAATATTTGCATGAAAATGTAATTGGATCTATATTGCAATCAATAATGCAGTGATTGGCTAACTAATAAAAAATAAAACATTACATTTCTTAATTATTTGTCCAATGTGGAAGCAAAGTGCTACAGAAAAATGCAAAACATTAATAAGACAGATATTTCAAAGTGTTATGGAAATGCAAGCGTCGCAATAGTGTATACAGTCCATTTGTGTAAAAGGTTAGTAGTCATTCTAGAAAGGTGTGTAGTTTACAAACACTCAGACAGCTTGGTGTACTATGGACTTCCGAAAACCTCATAATGAAGGATAAGGCCTTGATAGTATGATTCACATTTTCATACTATTCCTAGTTGGAACAAGTGCAAATGTTTTAATTTGAGTTCCATAGATAAAAACTTTGATTGGATTTCAATAATACATTATGTACTTAGAAGGTAATAAATTAAAATACAATCTTGTGATACAACACAAATTTATTAATAATTTATAATGTAATATTATACATGGAAGATAACAATATACAGATTCTTTCAACATAGGAAAGTATCCAGGGTATCTCACTCATTCAAACACTCCCTTTGCAATACATACCTGTCTATAACACTTATTAATTACTGGCTGGTTAAATGTTACTACTGAGATTCAAGTGAAGTCACGGAATGTTTTATCAGTCTAATATAGGATTATACACACAAAATACTGCCTATAATTTCTAGCTTAAGACAATTAGTCCATTGAATAGTAATTAGTAATATAATAATAATAAATATTCTTATCTAAAAGTTAGACAAATTAAGAGCTTGCACCCTTGTTCCTTTTCTTACACCAATTGGTATATTTTAGACACTTCATATAACTTAGAATAAATTTTATAACTACTTTATGATAGGTATCTGTAGTATCTCTGACTTGATGAAGCCTAATTTTTTGTACAAATTAATTTTAATTTTTGTGCCATTAGTTACCTAATTATTGTTATATTGTATGTTAATATCTAATTTTACTTATTCACAACTGTATAATGTATTTTACAATTTCTGCACCTCACCTTATACAATACCTTGTTTACTAGACTAATGTATCATATTGACATGAAAAATACGAAGGGAAGGCACGGATTTTATATATCCAAACGGAAGAGAAGTAAAGACAGCATAATACAAACCCCCCACCTTCACTTATATTAACAAAACCACAGCAAAAAAACTCTTGATAGATTTCAAATATATGTTACGTTGTTACCATAACTGTTCTCCATATATTATAGCAATTCAGCTTATTTGTAAAAACTAGGTATTTTAAAATAGGTTCTTTAAACAATTCATCATTATGAACCTTAAACACCTACAGAGCGGTCTAGTATAGTTGATTCATAAATGAAATTCCATCAGTTTTTTTTCCATCCTACCTCAAGAATCATATGAGATTACGGCGTCCGCGCGGCATAAAATCCTATCTTCTAATAGCTAAAACTGTTTTCATGAAGCCGCGACCGGCAGACTAGCTAATCTAGCAGCTAGACTAGGTACCATCGAGATATGGGCATCCCGTAACGAACACAATAATGCATACAAAAAAATTAATTATCTGTGTCGTCTCCGGTCGCGGCGCGAACCGCCACCATTGGCCGCGTCCAGACAACTAAATTCAAATTCAATACTTTTTATTTCATCATAAGGTACATACACTTGAGAAACGTCACAACAGGCAAAAAAAACATAATACATGGATAGATAACAAACAGGCAATTCGTCACTGATCTAGAAATCACTGACCAATTTCCTGTTAACACCTAATTATGTCATCGGCTTTATAAAAAAATAATACATACTTAGCCTATATCATCTAGAGTAGGCCGGGAGAATAAAGCCGGAGGAAAAAAATATAAGACGCACTAGACTGTCCATCTGCCGGTGCGCTATATTGTGCTGTAACATTGTACCCAATAAAGTTCTCTTTCTTTGTATGAAGGCCAACAACAACGTGTCCATTCTAGCCTACCCTACACTGTACCATGGGTCGCGTCTACACGTACTGGTCTACGGCGTGGGGCAGCGTGGAGAGGCGGGGCGTGCGCGGGCGGCGCGCGGGCGAGCGTTAGCAGGGCGCGTCCGCCAGCGGCGCGGCCGCCAGCAGCTGGCGCGTGGACGACGCGGAGCTGTACGAGTCGCCCGACGAGCGCACGCTCGACTGCGACAGCGGCGTGCCTGCCGGGGAACAGGCTTTAGCGCGAACCGCAATCGAAATAAAAACGGATGTGCGTCAGACTGTGTCCGCGCTAAAAGTAGATCTTTTATGGTAGCTTGAAATTGGATTATTATTTTATTTTTCTAGAAATATTGTTAGATCAATATCCGGACAATGACAAATAAATGTTAATACAACATTATTTTATTTTATTTAACTATATTGATTGGAATTTTTTTTTTCTCGAAATTCCAATTGTTGGATAAATATCCGAACAATGACCAATAAATGTTTATAGGTACAATATTTTTATATTTTATTTATTTATATTTAACCATAACAACACATTCTGAATGCATTCTTTACCACCTAACAGGCTTTAATGAATTTTCACCGCCATCTATTGGAGGCTGAAGATATCGCTCTCTAACGCGGATATAGAAGTGTTGAGGAGCGATATCCAGGACTCCAAATAGATGGCGCAATGAGTTAGGCTGTCAGACGGACTCTGATTTGGCGGCTGTGTTTCCGCTTGTCTGTATTAGTGCTCCGGTTGTTCTGACTCGGAGCTTGTACATATGCCAGATGTTGAGAAAACTTCGATAGCGTGATTCAGGATACGTGTAACGCCATCCCCCGCTTTCATTTATGCTGTGCGCACTTCAGCATGTGGACACGTACCGGGCAGCGACGTGACGTGGTGCGGGAGCACCCAGCGCTGCGGGGCGCACTCCCCACGCTCCCGCGGCTCCTGCAACAACATCCGCGGTCGTTCTGTAATATTTAACTGGTAATTCTATATACATTGACGCGTACTTTCCAAAGACCGAATAGAGTTCATAAAAGCGCTGGTTCTATTCAATCGATTCTCTGATCCTGTTTCTGGTTTGTTGTCGCAAGTTTTTAAAAAACGTCTTCGATCTGACACTCGGTCAAATCAGTCGGTGTCTAAAAATTGTCAGCGACGTGTGAATTTTGAAAGCAAAGTCTTTTAAACTGCATTCTAATATTTATTTCCAGCAGTTGTACGAACTGAATTCGGTCGTGAAAATGCGATGGAACAAATGAACGAACGAACTACAGATTAAATGACAAAACAACATGGCTTGCATGGCTATATAGTTAAGTGAGTGTGATGCGACGATGCGATGCACAGCGAATGCGAACACAACGGTGATGTGCGATGCGAACGGAACAGAACGATGCGAACAAATAAACGCAGCAGCACACTGAAAGCACCAACTACCTAATGACGTGGCGGCGGCGCGCACACAGCGCCCCTCCGTGTATACCCTTTATTTCCCATCCCTAAAGCCTGTTACATTAATCTGCTACTGATTCTACAGATAATCCGAGCTATAAGAAATCGGGCCCTACCCCAAATTCAAAAGATTCTTGAAATACCGAAAACAATTTAAATTCCTCTTTATCTTTGAATTGTTAGTAATAAATTCACCTTACTCAACTTATAAAAACATCTCTTTGGATTGCCAATAACAACTGAAGTCCTGTGTATCTGCAGCATACCCACCCATACACCACTTACTTTGGAGACACGACACTAATTCCCGTTTCCTCCCCCCAATAACACAATTAATCTTTCCCCTGCCTCAACTTTGAAATCTACATCTATCTCTCCTCCCAATAAAATTACCCGCATACTCCCAACTTTTAATTTCCCTATCCCCCTTCCGTCCCCAATAACAACAACTTCCCCCCAACCCGCAGTGTGCGCGCGCCGCCCGGTAGACTTACGGCAGCGGGCTTGGGCACGGTGAGGATGGTGGTGACGGTGTCCTCGGGCGTGAAATAGTCGGAGTCGTCCGCGCCGCCCGCAGACCCCGCGCCAGCCGACCGCTCCGCTGCGGCACAACCACCCCTTACCACATCTGCATACCAACAGGAGTTGGTAGGCACAAGCGAGTGGCCCACTGTTCGCCACTCCTCTCCACGGGGAAGCCTGGAGCGTACTCCAGCAGGCCACTCTGATCCTTATCACCTTATACCAGTTACTGGTGGAGGGGTAAATTCTTCGGCGGCTCTAAAGCTTCCATCGGCACCTGCCTTTTGGGGCAGTTTACTATCGGGCTTTCGTACAATTCCCGACCGCACACAACGTTGCTAAAACACAAGCGGCAAGTGTGAGCGCTGCCGACATACCAAATGCCATCCCATTACCATGTGGCCCACCATTTTAAGAAAGCATGCCCATTGACTTGCAAGGCACCGCTGTGATCTTTGGACCCCCAAAACCAACTTCAAAGCTAGACAGTCCGGTTCGAAGTAATTCACCTGTTGCAGTGCTGTTCACGGAGACAAAGACGGACCTCCTGTTTTGATCTTACGTCGTCACGTCGCGGCTAGGAGACAGACAGCTATAACCAACCTCATTGCAAAGGCGGATTCACATTACACTTACGTGTCGTGTTACGCTCTGATGTGAAGAGCTAGCGTGCACATTTCAGTGCATCACGTGAGAACAGTGTATACGCCTTTATACAAAATATTATGATCCCGATAAGTCTCAGATGTATCTGGCGATACATTTAGTCTAATGTGACTCCGCCTTTAGTATCGAAGATAATATCATCTTCATTTTACTGTTGATAGCAAAATAGTAAAAAACCGGATTTGCAGCAAACTGCGCTTGCAGTGGTTTTAAATAGCCTCTGCCGACCTCCACACAACTAGCACCAGTCGCGTTGCAAGCGTTTAGAACCATTAGAGAAGTTTTAACTTTGTTAGTTGAGAAACCTTAGAAGAAATACAAGTGCATGCTCATGACTTAGTGTTGTAGGTGTTGCTGTCTCTTTCATTCCGGTCAGTCAGCAATATATTCGTTCTTCTAGTTTAAAAAAACGAAAGCAGTGATTTATTACCTTTTCTACACAGTCATATTATTATCTAATCATATCGTCATATTATCTTATCATAGCATCATATTATTATAGTCATATTAAATAATTAATTACTTTTATTTACTTTAATTTAGTCCAAAATTCTTCATAACTAAAGAACGTCCGCTCGACAAGCTATAGCTTTTTTTTTAAACTTCTAGGCTGGTCGCTATGTTGACTATTGACTATTAAGACATGCAGTAATAAAATATGGGTTCCTCCCCCCTTTTCTCAGTGATTGTTCTCCCATTACAACTGACAATAATACATTAAGAGGTTATGCACTCCACTGCTCTTATCGCTTCGTTTTAAACTGACGATATAATATTTATATTATTATTTTTCAATTTCTACAAATAATATAGCTTTATCGCCAAACTGTGACCTTACGTCGTACCTTATAATGATAGCAAATTAACCTGTTAAACATACATAATAATATAATTCACAAATATCTAATACTCTGAAAATAAAATGTACCGATATTACTGCAATAATAGGCGTTCGAGGTAAACTAATATGAATGATTTTGTCAAAAGACATTTGATAAAGCTACGTTTAATCTACTTTGTAACAATTCGCGAGCTTTATAACAATGGATTTCCGCAAAAGTAACGCCTGATACAAACAATTAAAATCTTTTAAATACATTCTAAAAAAAACAATAAATTGAGATTAAGCTAATGCTAATTTTCAATTGAATGATTTCAATGTTTAAATTTAATGACTGTTGGCATACTATATTATTAATTGTACCATTAATTCGTTCGCGTGAAATTTCGAAATACAGAAAATGTACAACAATGATAAGAGATACAGACGCTAAGGGATGCTGAGGACGCTAGGAAACCATTGGAGACAAAACAACCTATACGGTACGATAGTGTACCCTCTTCAATCCCTGAAAATTTCACGACAATCTGTTGATCCGTTGAAAAGCAGATGATATTTAATTACTTAAATCACACATAACTCATATGTCATAGGTTTGGTCCTGAGATTTGAACCAGATCAACCGAGTAGGAGGCCGAAGTACACTAATCTAGCTATCCTGTATCGTTTCAATGGTAATGTAATTTAATGTTATTTAGATATTACTTATTTTGATACTGTTTCATGACATTCGTCGAGTTACTATTACTAATCGCTACT
>DWLO01002029.1:0-13404 GCA_018245335.1 Dalla quadristriga | reverse complement strand
TTTTTATAAAAGTTTTTTTTATAAATAGTTATTCACTGAATATTTATCAAATGTAAATAGTACATTACTATTTCGTACAAAAAGTATTATGAGTTTTAGTAATCCCACAAATCCCACGGATCCGCGATTTCGGTGCCTTCAAACCCGAAGACTTGCGGTACTGGGCTTTCGATACGGGATTATATTCCCTAGTTACAGCCAATATGGATACAACGGTACAACACATACCTATCCCAGCCGTGTATGGGCTTGTTAGATTTATCTTAAGAAGTCTGATGATGGTAAGTAAGGTAAGCACTGGAAATCCATAGCGGAACAACGTACTTTAACCGTGCATGGACTTCATTGAATTGTCTCGAGGTTTACTCTGGCTCCGAATGTTTTCCAGTTATGTGATTGAGCCGGACGGCAATCAAGGCAGTCACGGGCTGACAGGAGACAGAGGCGCCTGGTGGTAAGTGATCTCTGATGCTGTTGGACATCAACAATACCAGACGATGCTTGGTACTGAAGTGAGTTATTTTCAGTCGGAGTCGGATATTTATGGGAAAGCCCGTTCTAATAAATATTCATTTATAAATAAAGTCTCAATAAAATATAATCCGACTAAAAACGATCAC
Source organism: Dalla quadristriga (assembly GCA_018245335.1). Lineage (NCBI taxonomy): Eukaryota > Metazoa > Arthropoda > Insecta > Lepidoptera > Hesperiidae > Dalla > Dalla quadristriga. The sequence goes on along the minus strand of DWLO01002029.1, from coordinate 12,784 downwards.
GATTACAGATAAATTGAAATGTTTAAAAGTCGTGTGAATATTGGTTAAATGCCCGCTATGTATGTAATGACGCTATTCTTGGGAACTGCTAGGTTTCAGAAAGATTCTTAGTAGGAACAATGCACAATGTATTTACAAGAACATAAAACCTCTGTGTCAACTTCGACAGAAGCCGTTACTTGACAGATTTTCTTGCGTCTAATTACGCTGTTCTTATTATAAAACTAGGGAGAGCTCGCGACTTCGTTCACATTATATGCCTGAAACTTTTAGTCAGGATCTTCTCGGAGAGTAGCTCCGTCGATTAGTGTAAACCGCCTCGAAATAGGATCAGTAATTGTCGAGTATTCGCTAACAAACTTACATACCGGTCGTACTTTTGAATTTGGTTAAAAAAGTTAAAGATATTTCTGGGAGAAACGCACGCTAAAATTAACTAAACTAAGATTCAAGCGTCAGTTGGTTGACAAGTGGTCGGGCGTGTTCAGGCTTCTCTCGACAAGCCGAGCTTTCCAATGCAAGTTATATAAATATGATAGCCTTAACGAAAGCGAGGCGTTCAAAGCCCCACGGCTTGTGGCGATCGTAACATTCGTAACTGATCGACACCTTAAGAGGACTATTACATTTCGCATCTCTCTCGCTCGCACATTTTAACATATTGAATGGTTGTAAAAGAATAGGAATCTTTGAAAAATGTGATACGTTGTTGATATTAACATTACCAATATGTTTTAATTATCACATTCTTAATTTGAGACAGAAAAATGGGGGGAAAATATCGAATTGTTTTCGGCAAAAACAAAGATAATAAACTCCCAACCTACCAGTGGAACTTACAGAACTTATCCATAATCCATAGCACGACGAGGGTCGTGAATGCACTGAACTATAGAAAGTGTGCAGCGAGACAACTTTCGCGACCGAATTCGAGAGAAAGTAGTCCGGGCCGCCGCGCGCATATATTATATCACTTTATCCGACCACTATTGGATTATATCACACAGCAATATAAACAACGTCCAAACGTTTTACTGCATTTCTACACTCTCCTTAACCAGCACTAACCACCCAACCCGACACGCACGTATTACGTCGCATAATTAATTAATTCCGACTATAAGCTTATCTCGCATTAAAAGAGTAATGGCGGTTTTTAGAGTTGATTTCACAAATTTTAACATTGTGTTTTCCTCTCTGCTGTTATGAACAAAGTAAGCTACTGTCCCCGGCTTTACCCGCGTTGTTTTTATTTTTTATACATACAACTATATTTTACGAGCACAACAAACATTTCTTAAAGTGTGAGTTTCGAACAAAAGACACTCCAAATTTTACCCTAACCTGGAAACTCTAAAAATAACATTTGAAAATAGATGGCCGTTGATCATAAGACAATTGGATATAGCTGTCTGTTGACGCCAGAGACGACGACGAAAAAAATATTTTTCTCTGTTAAAGCTTCACGAGGATTAAGCTTTCATATCAGAGAGGTCGCCTTTTACGTAATCGTTATCAGTCGCCAAGCGGAACTGGCGATTGAAAATGCGCGTCCGTTTCGCCAACATTTATTTATTGAAGCCTTTCGCTTTCAGTTTAATGCTGTTTGTTCACTACCCACCTTTATTCAAAATGAGAATGCATGGGACCATTGTTGTAATGACATATAATAAAAATGAGTACCTGTACCTACTCAGTATGAGTACCCTTTTAAGATAATAGCTATTTTCCTAGATTTAGGTCCCAGCGAAGCCTATAAACGACAATAATATAGATCATATTTGTACATAAAAGTATTGATATACCTTCGTATCGATTGACAAAAAATGTGTTTGTGTCTGTGTATGGAAGTAGTAAACGACTACACGGTTCACTTGGTATTAAGCAGCCTCTTAAGAACAGCTTATGGAGTGGTAATCGAATTCGGTCACGGATAGGGATGATTAAAGCCGGGAGCACTCTGGCAAACTGCCTGGCCAGAAAACCGGATGTTTGCGGTCGACTAAAGATCCACGCCTTTTATTAGTCGAATTATATCCGATACTGTTTACGCATAAAAATGTCATCGTGCAATCACGGATTGTGCGTAGGCCACCTTAACTCTGCGCTGGCACAAAACGTACGGAAACTGCAAACGTGTGTACGAAATTAGCGTATCCATGTGTTAACACAGACTATTTACAGAGACAAAGGAAGGTCATAGTACGGCGAGAAACACATACAAATGAATATGATTCCATCGCGCACCCATTGATTTCCTACTGGGCGATATAAGACGATCCAATATTCATAACATACAGTACTACACAAAGAATATGCCAGACGGTACGCAAACTAAATCATCTTCGATAGTCTATCTATAACGCTATATAAGTCCTATTACTATTAAGGAAGGGACGGTAGGAAATGGTTGTCATAATTTTTACAAAGCTCCATGTTATGGAGTTACCTCCCGCAGTTACTAGAAAAAGATGCTTAGGTAGGGCCATTCAATCTATCTGCAGGTTAATTATGTATGAAGACGAGACTATCGGTAACGCCTTGATGGGATTTTTCGTGCAAATTTGTACTTTTAAGACATCGGTCGGCGTCGTTAAAGTTCAAATTTGCACGAGAAATCAGAAGGAGATTCCAATCGCATAGCTTTGGGTTGCGCAGATGATGTGCTGATGATAAAATATTACTGTACCGTAATCACCCAAGCATAAATTATTAGGATTGAGGACCACAATTTTATCGTGTGTCACAAATGACTTCCTTCTTAGGAGTAAGATGGTAGTTTAAGTCATTCAAGTCAGAGTACCAAAAAGAAAAGCGTTTATTTTCAACTCATACGACCTATTTACGCAACATTGCTACGGACGTGAGTCATGACCATGAGCATGACCGTCGAATGATTGGGAATATATAGATCTCCTTCAGAGGAAGATGGGGCAGCCCATAGTAAACTACTAGTCAAGGAATTACAGACACTTCAGAACATTGTGGACAATGCACAAACATACAAGTTTCCTGAAGCTTTTCTTCACCGAAAACGAATGATAATTCAGCTGAGCTTCATTCATCATGAATAGTTTGGTGTGAGTAAATCGACCATTCCTTTCCGACTCAAACCACTACAAAAAACTTTCAACAACATCTCGTACACCTACATTCACATTCATGTCGGTACATGTTCAGCCATTATTGGGATATCAAACGGTTCTCTCGCGTATGACTCGGACTTTCACCGTTAGCTTACCATCACAAACAAAGGCTTTGGAGCCAGACCAAATTATGTGGCGCGACCGATCACGTCATGCTCACGACGAATCATATAAATTTGAGATGTGTTGTCGAGTTATGCCAGTAGCTAATAGTATAGGCACGGTATTAAAAATAATAAATTCATATATTCCTTATGTTGTGGTACAGGTATAAAAGTCATACAATGACCTCTAATAGGTTAACATTAGTACACTTACTATGATATAACATAATAATTCATAAAATTCAAGAGCAAAAAAATAACTTCGAAAAGTCGTATCGAGTTTACTGTAGTTAAGTTAGGATAGCTTGAGGTAGGTCAGTGTAAGAGCTCAGTGGTTGGCTTACTGACACATATTCGTTCGGACTTACTACTGGAGTAGGTCCCTCGATCGTCCAGTGGCGCTGTTAAGGCCAATAGGGTCAAACGGGAGTCCATTTGAAAAAAAAATCCGCGTGTAAGGTTTTCGACTACAGAGACAAGAGGAGCGACCGTTTAAAAAAAAGGAACAACCAATTTTATATGATCGCCCCCTGTTGCCGCTGGCCTCAAATCAATACACGCTAACCAGTTAGAAAAGAGTACAGAGAGGCGGTAGCGCTTTTTGCGATACTATGTGATAAGGTCGATGATTTTACAAATTGATTTGTGTGTATCAAAATTATGCTCGGGACCTCCCATAGAACAACAAAACATGTATGTCAACATAATATTTTTTTTCAAGTGAATATCCGGAGGGTTAGGCTACCCCTTATATTTACATTAGACTATTGCTTTTGTAAATGATCGGTAAAAAAGACTCATTTACAGGTTGAATTACTAGTAAAATAATCATTTGCTGCCTATCAGCTATGATTAGCGTAGCGGTTCTTATATTGTCAGAGCTACCGCTCCAATGCCTGTACTTTTCAAGAGCAAGGCTTTGTTCTAGATATAAGCGTATCAGCGGGTATCAATGTGATACTTTTATAAAACTTAATACTTAACGTAACCTTCCTACTCATTAAAGAGAGGACGAAAATAATTCCTTATTATAGTAAGTAGGGTATTCATGTCATGACAATGTAATGTACCCCGTCAGCGCTAATGATTGTAAAAATTTGAGCATTCTTTTGAAAAATGTGATCTTTTACTTTCTTGTCAACAAAACATATTTTATGTCAAGAATGTTTATAATTTTCTTAAAGTGTACTCAGGCTTGTACAATCATTGAAATATTTGAATGTTCGAACTTAAACCTGCATGCTCACAATGTTTTATTTCATAGTAAAACAAAATGAAATTCACAACTTCTGAAATGCAGGATTCAAACATCGGTCCCCCGACAAGAGCCTGGAATCTTTACCACTTGGAATACACCTTAATCTAGAAATCAAATTATAGGTATACAAGGAAATCAAAAAGCCCAAATTAAGGTGAGTCACTCGCACCTACGCCGTCGTGGAGTGCTAAAAGCAATAAATAACTTAATTATACGTGTTCAAAACTGAGTTGGGAGCTCATTAATTTAATTTGAATTAGAGTACCTAATAAAAGTGTATTCAAAATGTACTTAGTGTAGTTTAATTTGAATGTCCTTTTCTCAGCAAAAGTTTCATTTCTCCGTGGCGCATTGGTCAGTGACCCTGTCAGCAGCTGTGGGTCTCGGATTCAATCCCCGGCCGGGGCTGATAAATTATTTGGCATTGCTGTTTGTACTCGGGTCTTCCACGTTAAAATTGTGATGTTTCGTTTCCGTCAAGCTGTCTCTCTACCAAATTCTATGAAGTTCGGTCGTATGGTTTAGCCGTGAAGGCATATCAAACAAACAAACAAATTTTCACATTTATTATATTAGTCAGATTATAAAATTCATTTTGAACCAGAACTTACTTCAGTAAAATCGTCACTATCAATCTTTTATTTCTCCTATATCTACACCAGTTCATTGTATGTCGTATTATATGTCTCCTATACACCAGTTTATCCTATGTCGTATGAATGCCTGGGCAGTCGCTTTGAACTATGGAAAATCGTATCTGCCTCTGATTACTCTGTCTATCACACTGTTACTGAAGTTTTATTCGTACAAAAAGATGCCATTATAACTTGAATACAAACATCAACATAATAATATCGAAAGCCAATAAAAGTGATTTTCACTTTCATCTGAGTTTTCTCTTATCGGTACGATGATGTTAGTTAGAATCAAATATCCATCAATGATAGGCTGATCAATCATTGCTATAATTATGCAATTTGTATAGTATAAAAAGATATTAAGGTACCTACTGATCGCACTGGAGAAAGAAGGGATAAAGAAGCGACACTGATTCGCAGCTTCAATATCTCTAGGTGTATAAAAACTTTCTCGTCTGTATGGAGTTTCGGGGACCTTACTAATCCGTCTTAATAGCATCTGCAGAACAGCAGCCGGTTCCCAACGCACCTTGTCCGCCCAGGTGCAGGGGTCACTAAGTAACCACTGCATGTTTGCGATATTGGATTTATAACCCTAACAATAAAAAAAATACTTGCGATTTTTTTATTTATCTTAGGATTCTACACGTATGATATGATGTAATAAAATTAGCGGAATATTAAATCGCTATACTATCGCTAAAAATGTGTAACAGATTCATAAAATTTATTGGTGTTAAATTGAGTTTATTGTGGCAATAAAACGCAAAACAAAATCAACATTGCAATTTGTGAAGCGTAGTAACAAAGAGATATCAAATAAAGAAGTTGTCTAGTTATCTTGGTCAATTTGATAAGTTCTCGCTGCACGACATCGGCGATTAAATACAGGACTTGTTTCACACTCCGCGAACAGATAGCAAGTTATAACGAAGGTCCTCGTGATCTCCAATCACGACTTAAGGTTTTTACAACGGTTTTTAGTGTGTTTTCCATTCCACTAATATTCCTTCATTTACAGGATTATTAGGCTAATTTCTGAACATATGTTTCTTGACTATATGTTCTAAATATCCCAAAAAAGAAAACACGGTTATTTGAAATTTGGTCAAGTGAAACCAATTATGAAATATGCTAATTATTTTCTATTTTCTATACCACTGCTATATTTTTTACGAATTAGTTGACCGAATTATTTTTATAACATTTTGAAGTGAGGATCCATGTATATCGCCTTATCGACGAAAACCTTTGAGTGTAAGATGGCACAGGGTTCGTCTCAGTGGCCCCTGGATGCCACAGGACCGGTCGGACTGCCACGAGTTGGAAGAAGCCCGTCTCGCAGAAACTTTAAAGGTCGATAAATGGATGGAAAAGCTAGTTAAGCGAGATTAATAAATGAGACACAGGTGTCACTTACAATGATGAAATACCAAACAACTTTGCGATTCGACCGATGCTAAGAGGATACTGCAGCCAGTAACAGTTTTTTAAGTAGTAACAGAGTTACTGGATACTACTTTTTTCATCCCCAATCTGCACCCAAGCAGCCCAACAACCCAAAGAACGCTCAACGGCAGTCCTGTAACAAACCATCGTAATGCAAAAGATTAACTACAACCCATTAGTTTCCAACTACGGGGTAACTGTTGTCAGTTATCCTGGAGCGCACTCCAGCACTGATGCAGTACGGAGTATCGGAAGTTCTCCGCCCGCTCGAGGCTTAACAACTGCTACATGCAATTGCTACTACCTGCACAGAAACGCTCATGTGGATTTGCCACTAGCACTTACCCATCTTCCGCACATCTTACACATCCGAACCACTTCAGGTTTCTCTTTAATTTTGTCGATCACATGCCTTTCGGCTATGAGAGCTTCATCACTCTAAAAACAAAGTTAAATGTGTCACCGCTCGTCACTTACTCTTTTGCTATGGGACGCAAGTACGAGTACAGGCGGTGACCTAAAACGGGTCGCTTTCAGTGCACTACGTCACATAGCGTGCCTGGTACTGACTCCATCATACAACTTAATAGCCCATTGTATTCTTTAGCGACGACAAGGCTTGCATTTTGCTAATCTTGTCGTCTACTGCCTAGTTAAATCGAGACTAATCACGTTCGAACAATAGGATAACAAAATCTCAGCGTTACAATAGCATGAATTATTGAGATTAATGAAGTCGAAAATCCTTGAAATTTTTTAATTTGCCACCTCTAGAATATTTTTGAGTTTGATCAAATTAGTAGATGTGAGAAATTTTATCAACCATAACTGATAACTATGAAACCGTCAGAACAACTTGCATTATAGCAACATGTAATTTATGTATAAACGGACAACGTATTATGAATGGAAAAATATAGTCGGTGTCATAAAACTTAAATAATAAAAAAAGGGTGCGTGTAGCAGTGTGTTCACGCGAATAAATAAATTACTTATACTTTTATGGTTATGCGTTATAATATTATTATTACCCATAAATAAATTTGTGTAAATGAATGGTGGCGTTGGCATCATATTTTATCTTCTAGTTCAGAGCTTCTAGAGAGCACTCACCATTGTACAGCCGGTAGAACACGCAGAGGGACCCTATGGCTCTCGGTAAACTAAGGCGTTCTAATTGGTTAGAACCCCTGAGTTAGTATTATTGAGCAACCTATTGATGTTACTAATAAGTATTTCTGGGATTGTGGACGACTCAGTTTGTTTGTATATCTTGTTTTGTTTTTGCCTTTACGGCTAAACCATAAAACCATTCTTCATAGAATTTCATAGTGAGATAGTTTGAGTCACGGATAACGTCATGGGATACCTTTAAACCGGAATATTGATATATATATGAAATATCAGGTAAATAAGTTCACTATTCATACCTAATAAATTATCAGTTGGTCCTGATTAGCATGTCAACACGTCATTAGCATCTGAATAGGTATAGTTTACATAATTCGGTGTGTATACGAAAGCGTATGCAAAAACTCGGCTACCTGTGATTTATTTTACAGTCGAAATCTAACCTACGCTATGCTAGCTACAAGACAAGAGTATTTGTTACGTAAAGGCGTGGTACAGACGTTTCAAAAACTTCAAAGAACTGAACGCGCGATCGGTACTAGCTCCCCGTTTATCTGTCATATTACATTATAATTACGACATTGGAATACGGTCCGATAGCCGTATTCGCTGTCTGTGGCATCACTTGCGTGTGTTTGGAACGAGATTATCTGTATTTGTTTACAGTCGCATCGGAGTCAGGGGTCGGGTGACCGGTGCATAACACGACGCGATGACGCGTGAAGCGTGACCGTGGCGGGACCTAGGACGAGCGTCCTCGCAGACCTGACCGACCAGAACGACGATTAGGGCCGTGGCACACCTACTAGATATAATGATAGCAAAGTTATTTGAATTTCTATTTAGACATAGACAAAAAAAAAATTGTAGTGAATAAATTGTCTACCACAACGTTAACACTTAGAACGTAATTCACAACTATTTGTCAAGTACCAATAGGGTATAATGTATGATTATTTTTAAATATTTCTAAATCGCAATGTATATCGTTATAGATATCCCAATGCAACTATTCATATTCGTTTGTTTTGCATAAACCCTGTTTTTAAACTCTGTAAAATCTAAGTTGGTGTCTTCTAACAAATTTATGAAGAATGTTGACACGGAACGGGTAAACCTAATATTTTCTCATCATACCGCAGTCGCCAACCCATAAATATAGCGATTCCATAGAGAATTTGACGCTCAGACTGCGTAACGCTAAGACAATGTGTATTCGGAATTGCATATCAAATACCCGAAGGATACAATGAATTGGCACGGGACCCTATTTTAGACATGTGACGTTATAATTCAACGCCCAGCGGAAGTGGGGCAGACAAAGTCACAATGCTTATACAAAAACAGATGAAAGAAATAAATAATGGTACAGAGTAGGTACCTATTTACTCGTCAATTAAGAATATTTCGTACCTCTGTAGTCTTTAGTGTAGTAATTTATTTGTATCTTTTTATTCCTCTGTGCATTTCTTGTGTGTATATGGATTACAAAATAACAAAAAGATTCCTTTCCTGTACGGTATTCAAGATAAATGTTTGCCTGTTGTATGTACAAATGACACAATGTACATACAACAAAATATCCAAGGTCCGAAAACATTGCTCCGTCGTAAAATATAAGCGCTTCTTTCAATGTAAAACAGGCTTATGAACATTTATAATATCCACGATTTGTACATAGTTTAACGCTGCCTTCCTCTGGAAACCCACGGACAACATACAGTCACGAAATACGACTTAAAACGTTATTGCGGATAATATTATGGTGGAAAAAATAATAACAATATTATCTACTTCACCACGACACAAATAGACCAAACAAGGATCGCAGCTTTATACATATTTACATGTATTTAAGTCACGAACCAGAAAGCCGTACCAAACCTAAAATTGGTAGTATTTTAATACAAGGAGCTCAAAACTTTACGTAGGTAGGTACGTGTTGTAAATTGAATGCAAACTTAACCTCAAGGGGCAACCGCTGGATTCAGAGGGCACAGAACCGGATGAAGTGGTGGAATATGCACAGCAGTTGACTCTAAAAGCTGATGGATGGATGGATAGACAGACGGATCCTCACTATCACAAAATGTAATGAACGAATGTATTTAATATTTATCTATTTTACTTACTAGACGTGATTATCAATTTTAATTCCGTAAAAGACGTTTGTTAGCGCCTTAAGTGGCAGTAACTCGACACAATTAAAAACCAATGGTTCTGCCCCAGGATGCTATTGCCACACGACCGGAAATCCGTCCAGATCAATACGAGTCTTACGGCACAGTGCATATTTTTAACGAAAATTATACCTAAACTATAAGTAACCAAAGGTAGATATGTCTAGCCAAGCTAAGTTATTCATGCCTCCGGAGCGCCCGTGCTACGGTTAATAAATTCATTACTTGTATAAAATAAATTAAGTTTCTTTTAAATCTTCGATAGCATAATTAAGGGTTGCGATCAATCCTTATCAAAACCGTTGCGACACTTTAACGATAACGCAAGATTGTATCACTGCAACCATTATAAAGACAAATCGGTTAGCACTAAGATTCACGAACGCGGAAACAAATCAGATATTAGCAATAGGCGATAAACAGAACATGAATTGTTTGTTTTACATATTTACGCTATTCGGTCAAGTAAAATAGTGACCAAACATGGCCCACACTTAATTGTATCGTGCCACGCCTCTTACAAATTAAAACACATGTGTTTTTAATTTCGACCCAGTTGTCGGCGTTCAGACCGGCCGGACCGGCTGCAGACGTTTCGGCGAGGTGAGCGACCCCGCGATACCACCAACATTCCGGTTAGAAGCTTATCGGTACGTCACAGAGATACCAACACCTAGACAACAACTGATTTCTCATTTTACCATAAAAAAAAATTTTAGTGTCTGAGATACTAAAATTAAGGAAAATAATTAAATGGAATATGCTTTTTATATGACACCTAAACAAATCAACCGTTTTTAGAATTATTGTCTGTCTGTCTGCGTTTTTTTTTGTCGCGAATAGGCTCCAAAACGGAGAGATGTTCTATATGCATAAAAATTTACAGCAACATACGCCTTAGTCACAGACGAGACTGGAAAATACACGTTTTGAAAAGTGAGGGTATTCGTTTAAAATATTTATAGTATGGTTTTAAATCTACCCAACACACAGCGCAATTCAATCCGAGCTGGAGTAGCGTGGTTAAGTAGCCTCCAATGGCTAGTAAACTTTTGGAAACTCTACTGTGGTTCAATGACTGCAAATCTTGCATAATTGGTCATGAATACTCAAAGCTACTACAAGTAAATTTATTTTGATCTACACGTAAAAGTTTAAGTTCAAGGGCAACTCGCCAGAATAAACATTCAAATAAAATGTTGCGGTGATTCATAGTTCACAACGGTAAACAAGCAACAACTTGGAGAAAAGTTCAGCTTGAGAAAATAAATCTCAATCGGAGTTTGTATGAAACATTTAACTATAAATTCGATTATTTCTTTAGGTTTTTGATACGCCTTCAGCCATACAGCCAATCTTCATAGAATTTGTTATGCTTGCTTGTTATGTTTGATTTTATCAGACTGGAGATGGTCAGAGGATGTTTCTGATCCCTAATAAATATACAGAATAAAAACATCATAAATTTAACGCGGACGAAGTCGCGGGTAACAGCAAGTAGTATATAGTTTTTTAAAAGTTTTAAGTTTCAATTATGAGAATAAATATTAGTTAATTAAACATTTTTATCATTCTATAAACGCTACTTACTGTATGTGTTAAATTAAATAAATTGACGAATGTCTTTTCATTTCTCATTTGTATTTAACTTCGGCATCATTGAACAGTAGCCACAAAAAGAGCAAACGGGAGATATATCATTAAAACATAACACTATCGCATTTATTTTCTACTAAAGAATGCTCGCGACTTCATCCGCGTGAAATTTTGAAATATGGACACTTTTTGTAAACGGGACTCTTAGGGTACAGACACTAAGGGCTATAACTAAAAAACCGTTTTAGATATTGAGATAAAACAAGGCCTGTACTGTAAGTTAGTATACCCTCTACAATCCCTGTCAATTTCATCAAGATCCGTTCAGCGGTTTCGGAGCCAATTCGCGAAAAAAAAACGCCGACTCGAAGACTCTAACACGGTTGGTTATGTTTATGTGTCATATAAATATCATATTCCATTTAATTATTGATCTTAATTTTAATATCACAGGCACGACACTACAATTCTATTTATTTGTAAAATAAGATAATAATAAATAAATCGTAGCGTTTTATTGAAAAACTATTTTTAAATGGTTAATTCGAGTTATCGTAGAAATTAGTTACGCCAAGGTTGTAGTTCTCGCCACTAAACAAGACTGATTTATTAATTTCAGATCGTTGAGCCGCAACGTATATTCATATCCTGCTACCTCCTGTATCCTAATTTACTTCAGATTTTGACAGAATTTTTAAAAATCCATTCTTTAATTGGCATAATGGAGATTTTAAATAGTATAGAAGAAAGAATTACTAAGCGAGTGAAGCTGGGGAACAGTTAGTTATAACTATGAATGTATCACAAAACTAAGAAAAAGTAACACGATACATCACAAACGGAAATGTATGGCGTAGAACCGCTACGAATATTCATAGTAAAGCTACGTACTATAGCGCCACAATATTAACTGATAATTCAATACAATACAAGACAAAACTAATTGTACATCGTAGCGCTGCTATAAATATTTTTACCCTTGGTGAGCTACATATGAGTAAACGAGCTTATTCCCGCCACTTACCTATTTGGTGTAAACATGTCCAGAGCATTATATCGTTTCAATTATTAGTCAATGCTTTTGATTTGATTCGTATTTCACACTTACTGTGTAAGATAAATTCTTGAAAATTTTGGGGATTACTACATTTTCACAACGGATGGCATTCGAACCAGCGATCTATGTAAGTAGACTGTTTCGTCACGTCATGACGATTTGATAACGAAATTTCGCCGCTAGGGTTAGCCACCCCAGTAGGAGGAGACCTAGGAGGACCCGGTT
>DWLO01002028.1:0-13405 GCA_018245335.1 Dalla quadristriga | reverse complement strand
AAACAAGTAATAAAATAAGTATGTAAATAAATGATAACGCAAATTTCATGTCGGATGTGGTCTATAATAATATATATAAATGGGCCAAGACAAAACAGTTCCAAATGTACCGTTTTCTCATCTGTCCAGCGATTTATTTTATTTTATTTGGGAGTTATTTAGTGTTATCACAAAAAAAAAATTCGACACATGTATTTTCATATACGTTTTTCTTACATTTTGATTAATGATTATAGGCGAATTTCAACAAGTGGGCGAACACTAGTTAACATTATTGGAGTATCGACTCGAACTGATGCTTGATCGGAAACAGGATAACTCTGCAATAGCAGTTATAAATTCATCGTGTTTTGGTTAATTTGTTTTGTTTTTATCAGCCCTATTCATTCTACATGATGGCAAAGGTCTGATGATAAAGTTCTACTGACTGACTGATTTATCAATGCCAAGTCAAAATGTTGGTAGTACCTACCTTTCATTTAATAACGTAGTTATCCGCTAAGAAAGGATTTTCGAAAATTAAAGGGAATGAAATAGGGCTTTAAAGTTTGTATGGAAAAGCTGCGAGGAACAGCTAATTCTCAGTATTAAGACCTTACAAAAGTGACTAAACTACACAGTGCACTGACTGCTGTCGTAATACGCGGCCCTCCGACACAGATATCTTTGAAAACAAATACATTTATGTCTCGGGGATTCTTATTGAGTCGTAAAAATTAATGGTTCCTTTCAATACTGCTTGACATTGTTTCGTGCATAAGTGGTTTGACATCTCTTGAGAGGTTAGGAAATAGTTAAGACGATTTTATCCAGGATTTACTTCACGAAATATACTCGTAGTCACTGATTAGTTGAACCTTACCAATAAATGAAATTGGAGTGTTTCTCTGTGATATTAAAATTAAAGTTAATAAAATTAAATGGAATACGCTATTTCCTACACCTTACTTATTCAACCGTTTTTAGAATATTATATCTCTGTTTGCATATTTTAGACGCGAATAGGACGGATTTTGATTAAATTTTCAGGGATTGTAGAAGGTTACCTATCGTACCTATGTTTTTAGTTATAGCCCCTAATGTATGTATCACAAGATTTCCATATGTAACAGGTTTTCACACGGTCAACATTCATATAAAGAAATGTATGAGGACGTTGTACTTCAGGCAGTACGGTTTTTTGTGGGGTATCCTTTATTTGGAATGCTAGGATATCACACTAAATTGCACCGCAACATCGCCTTGATTGAATATAATATGGTACAAGTGCTTAGAGGTAATATGTGCAATCCATCAATACTAGAGCTGATCACACTGAACGTCCCAGATAAATATTATGCCTGAGCATGACGCTACAAATTGTTCGCGATACCAAGATGCAGACGGACTCGTGTAAAAGAGTCGTCCCTAGTCAGAGCTCTGGCCTTGCTCAACGGCTTAGTAACTTGGAACCCTCAAATTTACGTTTTTGTTCACATATAGATAGATATCTGTGTTTCGCAGGGCAGCAAGAGAATACCTTGAAACGCTTGACAAGTGAATTGGATGTAATCTGTTATGCTTGTTAGGTTAAGTAATATATAATATAACAATCCTGTATTAGACTCAGAACTTTTTTTGTAATTCAAATCTAATCTTCACTGTTTAATATATTCTGTATTACTTAATTGCACTCAGATGAAGATGCGAGCAGTCCCTTGTAATAAATAATTTTAAACTGCATCCTGCCGTGTAAATGTACAAAACTCTTGAGTAGTAAGTACTCTGTACCTACTTGGTTGGTTAGGTTTCCCATGGTCACACCGTACCGTACGGTACGGTAAATTGCGTCGGAAGCGGCGACGGGCCATGTACGTGCAGTTGAAGGTTTTAGCAGGTTTAGGCAGTAGGTAGGTTGGTAGGTATGTTTTGTAGAAATGATTCGAGAATAGACAATTGCATCGTTGAAACCTTGAAAACAATGACATTTCCAAACATACAAAACACCTCGTATATAGAACGTGTTGAAACCCGCGGTTTATTTTACAGTGTACTGAAGGGCTTATAGCTCCGCGGTTTAAGTCAATCTTAACTGAACGACCTAGTACAGCAAGCTCGGACACTGAAGGTGGCCGCTAATGGCAATAGTTTCTGAGCATTGCGGTGTGTATTGGTTCTCAGGAATGTTATTTAAAACACTTGATTGACTGATATTATTTGATTTATTTTTAAGACACATTAACAAGTAGACAGAAGACAGACAGTGCGTTGACATGTGGCTTTATGACTGACAGCTTTGATGTACTATAAATTTGTGAGGGGCCATGCACATAGTGATGTACTCATAACACTGCTTTGCGTGATGCAACCCTACTCTTCTAAGACCTTTCGCCTCTCGTGTTAACCACTAACGCATCCAACAATCTGCATTGGACCAGCATGGTGGAGACTGCTCTAGGCCTTTTTCTATCTGGGCAAAGACCCGTATCTTACTTACAGTAGCCGCTAATGGTTTATAGCCGTTCTAGCCATTAATTACATTTTGAATTTTATTGAGATTTAAATCGTTCCAAGAACGTACCAGACTATAACAGAGGAATTCCGGAAGTCACGGATGCCGGATGCGATTGCCGGAAGGCTGTTATCGTTAACGAACGCAGTAACGAGTGCACCTTAACGGAATTGAGCTTAAATTAAAGAAGCGATAATTAGCAGACGGATAATGGGCCCATCTGTGAGGCCGAGAAGAGAAATTAAAAACGTTTGTTCTTTTTTACTTTTTGCCACTTGTCCCAAGTAGTCAGACGTGCCTAATGCAAATTAAAAGCTAGGTAGGTATATGAGCCATTGCCGCCAACGAAGACGACTGTAGAAACAGATTGGAAGAGAAGTTAAGTAGTGAAGTTAGCCTAACCACCGTGGCTCAAACCATCTCTCTAACAAATTTTTATGAAGATCGGTTGTATGGTTTTGTATTGATGGCGTATCAAACAAACAAATTTTTCGCGTTTGATCACTCCTTAATGATCCGCTTTGATTTTAGTATCCATCAATGATATTCATATTGAAATAGACTGTGGAATGGTTAACGCTGTATGTACCATCCGCCAAAAACGTATTTTGCTAGTTTTGTCACCACTCGTAGATTAACACTGCACTTTTTTGGCCAACTGTAAGTACCTACATTTTTGTACGTTTTTTCTTTTATATTATCTTCATCATCATCAACAGCCTATAAAAGTCCACTATTGGACTAAAGGCCTCTCCTAAAAATGGGAGGACTTGCCCATAATCACCACGCTGGGCAGGTGGGTTGGTGATCGCAGTAGATGGTAGTTGCTGCACAAAGGACGCTTTTTTTTTTTTTTACGCTGCTCGTTTTCCGTTACATTCCCTTACTTGCCTCGTGCGACACCTGCGGGAAGATGAGGGTGGTAATAATTGTATTATTCTCTGATGTCACCACGGCACATACACGGGACGGTCTTTTATATCGCATGAATAGCAAATGTACATGAAGTCCTACCAACCACTGCCGCCGCTGTCGAATACTGTTCATTTTTCTGCTGTTTCACACAAATACCACAGTTGGCTCGGTGCCGAGCGTACTGCAACATTATTAAAAAATTTCGAGTTAACTTTGGTCTATAAGTTACTATGACGTCACTCGTTGGTGGAATAGATGTCGAAGCCCGCGAACTCGGTGTTCCTGAGTGAGTAATTGCCTCAAATAACCGTTCCCTGATTCGAAAATTAATGGCGAAGAATAAAGTTTGTATCCCGAAACCATTAGGGAGATTTACATAAAGCTTTCGCGGAAACTGGGCTAAACTTTGCGAAATGGGTGATTAACTTCTAATTTATAAGGGTTCATTACGACGACGAGAAATATTGCGATGAGAAAATATCACTTACGTTCAATATTTTGAGGTAGATATTAATATTTAATGCAAATATAACACTATACAATATAGTATTAGTAGTCATATTTAATATTCTTTGGTTAAGTATAATATATACACAGTATACATGATGACCAAGACCAGAGAGTTTTTAAAAAGTTTAGAAAAAAATAGTTTTTTTTAAGTATTGAACTTGCAGTCAATCTGTCATTAATGGTCAGGCAGAGACCTGAAAATTCGTCCATCGCTCTATTTTAAGAATAGTAGCATTCAAATTGATAAACAGATAACATATTATATACCATACAAAATATTTAATGAGTTCATGAGGTTATTACTTTTAAGTTTTGATAAGTATGCACTTATTTCATTTTCATTCACATTTTATTCATTTATTTTTTTAATAATGTGTGTACACACTTCAAGTAGGAAAAAAACAAACATGATAGCACAGGATGAAAATGGTACAAGGGCACTATTTATTTCTTATGAAATTTCTTCCAGTAGTCCCGAGACACTTTTACTTTGTATATACATACTAAACTACGTAGAGTATTTTTTATAATATCTTTCTTCATTGTACTTATCCCGAAATAGGTTATTTTGCAGTTATAAGTGTGCTCTTATGAGTATTAGCACCATTCAAGATTGTTTCATAGTTTTCACCACCTAATGTAAATAGGGAAATTTATTGGAGTCCAAAGTATAAACAAAAGTTGTTTTGTTGTAACAAAGAGGAGTAAACACATTAATACATAATCGGGTTCTGTTTTCAAATCTGCTTGTTGTAAATAGAAAGTTGCGTGCCTTTGTATTTCAAACACTCGGTTTTGCAAAACGTAAATGCTTTAAATTAAACTTCAATTAAGTTCGATTCGAAATTAGATATTTCGGAAAAAGCGTATACATCAGGTATTTTGTGTTACTTTATTAATATTATTTGTACAATCTGTTATTTCATGATACCTTATTAAGTTATTTAATGTTATATTTGTTAATATTATATTTTATATTTGTACACTTTTTTGTACATTAAATATTTGTACCTTCTTTATTTTTATAAATATTCCTAAACGAATTCTTTGTTTACTAGCTAGTCGTTGGTTTAGTGGGTCGGCTCCGTCAATAGAACAGCACATAAATCAAGATCAGCTGCAAGGCCGACCGACAAGCAGGCACGCGTCTCTTGCATACCCTAGCTAGGGAATAATTCAAGTCTGGGAACAACACATTCAAATGGATGTGTAGACGACGTTAATGTCGTGTCTTCTATTTAATGACAACGATGACAACGCTTTCATTTGTGTCATAACATTAACTGTATTGATTTTTTGTAAAAAAAAATGTTTATAGCTATTTGCTTCGTTTGAATGTCAAAAATGTATTTGCCTCGATTTTTATGATATATATATTGTCGATTTTATCTAGGTAATAATTATGTTCTACGAGTACCTATCCATTCGACACTAAATTCCATCCTATAAAAAGTTATGTAGGTGATTCAATCAACAGCTGAAGGCAGGTCTTAGTATCTTTATGCATTCGTAGAATGTAAGAGGAAATACGACATTTATACTGAGTGGCGGCGTGAAATCGATTGTAATTCAGCCAACAGCATTTTTAATGTTTAAATAACGTTGAAAGATAGTGCCTACAGTAAAAATATATAAAAGGAGCCTTTACACTAATGGGGAGACAATTAAAAAAAACGTTTTCATGTATTCATTCTCTTTGAATGGAAACAGGCATCGTAGAGGGATGTATCAGATTTGAGAGCTTTTGAACATTCTTAATATAATTAACGTTTCAACGTAAATCCAGAATCCATTTATTTTAATTCAACTCAGTTCAATGTTGTTCACTCAATTCAATGTTCTCTGTTATATTCGGATTTTATATAATGTAATTACATCATATTTGTATCTTAATTCAAATATTATTTTTCATTTTGTTACAGGTGGTGTAATAAAATGGCACTTCGATTAGGGAGGATACTTTCTTCATCAAAAGTCATAATAACATGAATCACAAGTTGATAATAGAATAAGAACAACTGCATAGAAGCATTCATTTGTGACAACAAAACCAACCAGCCACAGTTATGAATCTTAAAATCATACCCTTTCTTCTAACGTGGAACTTTTTAATCATATCAGCTAAGAAGGACTCTACTGAAAACGAAGAGTCAGTAAAAGCTCGAGAAATAAGGAATAAAGAAAACAACAGGAACAGGACCACTTTTAATGGCACACTAACAGATGCTCCTCAAGAAAGGAGATATTTGAGACACAGAAACAGTTCAAGGTACCGAGGAGATCGTTTAAGATTTTGGGAGCGGGAGCATGAAGTTAAACGAGATCGTAGGAAGGGATCCGACGGACATACTTCTAATGAATATTATAGCGCATTCAACCGAACAGATCAATATCCTGCAAGGGATGAAAAACCACGTAAAGCCGATAAGCACTGGAATAAAAGTACGGTAGAGAAAAATGTTTCTGATAGGAGGAAACCACTCAATCAAAGCAAGGTGCCCGACCGACCCCGTCCTATGCCGGTGAGAGAAAATACAACTAGGTCAAAAGCAAAAATGGCAAATAAATGGCAGAATGGTGGATATATTCCGTATCCACAGCCGAGAGAGAAGAAACCGAATATTATTCTGATTCTGACGGACGATCAGGATGTTGAACTGGGCAGTTTGAATTTTATGCCGCGAACAATGAAAGCCATCAGAAGCGCCGGAGCGGAGTTCCGACACGCTTATACCACCACTCCGATGTGCTGCCCGTCCAGGTGAAGTATTCTATCACTTTTTTCTGTTTTATTGGACTTAAATCAGCTTTGCGCAGAAATGACAAGTTAATGCTGCAAACACAATATCTATTTAATTTCACTGGCTGTACCTATATCGTCTCAGGTATAAACATCGCTTCGCTATAGATGCCCTTAATCACACCAAATGTTATTCATTAAAATCATATCACAATGTTTGCATTACAATTCACAATCAGCATACTTAGCTTTCCAGGATTGTCTTACAGTTAGGTTCTTTCCCACGCAACATTTCTGTTGTTCATTGTTGTCTTATTCATAATGTCATCCGAATAGCTTTTGTTGCAATGGATTAATTGGGAATATGAACTACCTATACATGGTAGAACCTGTATACAGGCAAGGTGTTGCAAGATGTGGATCCGGTTAATTTATCACCATGATGTGACCGGCTTTCAATTTGACTGTACAGTTCTATCCATGAGCTGCAGTAAATTTAACACCGGGGGACTATATGCCCGTAAAGTATTGTTAAAATCAAACACATCAAATGAATAAAAGAAAAGATTTGTTACCAAACTGAGATTTCATGACGTCTCTCCAGATCATGCATGCGGATCGGTCGTGCTATGCTTGTGCTAAGCTTGTAGCTGGTACGTTATTTAATCATGTTTTGATTACAATTTCCCAAAAGGTCAATAGCTTTTGAATCAATGAATATCGCTGGACGTACCCGTAAATTAAATCCAAAGGTGTTGAGATCTGCCAACGCTTTGATTCCGATATGCAGGGTTTAATCTCTTGTCGAAAACTATGAAATCGCTTCACATCTGAACGAATGGTCACGTTTGCAGGAGTTCCTTGCTGACGGGAGTGTACGTCCACAATCACAACGTGTTCACGAACAACGACAACTGCTCGTCACCTATGTGGCAAGCCACGCACGAGACCAACACATTTGCAACCTATCTCTCCAACGCCGGGTACCGTACTGGTAAGTAAACTTACTTGCTTAATAAATCGGTGCTAGCAAAATTGTTAAAATTTCGACCCGTTACTCGGGGAATCCGGGATTCAGTACTGACTTTTGCAGAATTAGTACGTTTTTTGCAATTAAATATATAATATATTTCTGGTGTTAGTGGTATTTTATGGGAATTAGAGAAGAGAGTTCTCCTTAATTTTCTCAAAACTGATGTGAAATCAACCAACTCAGACGTAACCTGCTGGTTGCGGGTGGCTGGTAAACTATGGCTTAAACCCCTCTAGTTTTGAGAGGAGATCCATGTTTAGACACGGTTTGAGTCTTGCGTACTTGCGTTACTTACTGATACAAGATCGATACTACCAAGAGAAGAGAAGTCTCCGATAAAAGATCGTCGTTGCGCCTTTTTTTAAAGACTACCTATATTATGTCAACTGGTCAAATTCCCAGAGAGAAGCATATTCCACAATTTGCTTTGGCAATTCCAATTTATGCTAGACAAAGTATGACATTAGAGGAGATGACCACCACGAATCGATTTTCGGTCTAAAAGGTGTGGTTGCCGGGATAAGAGTGTAGAGCATCTCAATCCTCGGAAGCTGAACGCATCTATGACAACAAGTGCCCATGATTAACAATAGGGTGACGTTAACGATATACCAAACATGAGATGCTGTAATTCAAGCCACAAGATAAAAACAAAAGGATATTAGCAGTATGAATAATTTTACACATGAATAAAGGTGACCGTATCAATGTCATCATCAGTTCTCAAGTATGTCAGCGTACGAGTATATTCGTATGTGTACGATATAACATTGCTCTCGTTCGCCAGCTATAATCCGACTTGGCATTTTAAATTGGGAACACATTTAATAACTGGCCCTTGTGAAATCGAAACAGCTGCAAGTGTACTACGATTTTTTGTAATTTAAAACTACTGAACGATCGTGTTACAAAAAACTACGAGTGACAACTGAACACGTGTGATTAATCTGACGTTAATTTGTAACATTATCTGCTACTAATTTTACACCTCTCCAGTGTACCTGTTGATGGTGGCAACCTGTGGCATTCGGTACCTTTATTTTTACCTCTTACTATTAAGTATTTATTCTGTAAATCTAGCTAAAAACAGTAGTGTTAAAAGTTTGATGCCTGTATTTGTCTGTGCCTGTACGTCCGCGTTACATTTTCGAGGAACGATCAGTATAGACGGTGGTTTTCAAAAATTAAACTTTTCCTTATTTTAAAAAGAGTCACCGGTCTATCTTAGCCTAATGTATTGTTTAACGCGGATGACTAAAAATAGAGGATGAGCTTAAAACAACAGATAAGATAATAGTTACAAAACATATATTACATAGCATAGGTGTTCTCTGATGTTAGAATAAAAAGTATTACTTTTTTAGTTTGTTTATTTCTTATTAGGATATCTTTAATAGGTTATCAACTTTATGAACATACAAACGATCTTATAAGTAGAGTTATGTACATTATTACAATATTGTTAAATGATATATGATAACAAGGCAGACGGGTAATTGATATTGCCTACAGTGAATATGTTTATGCAAAGGTAATTGTTTGTGACAAGCCATACTACTAGCCTAAGGGATTATCTAGAGTCAAAATTTCAAGACTAGCTCTAGCGTCAACCGTACTTTATTCTTAATGTAGATAGCAGTAAGTACACTACCTAAACAGCCTACTCGTCTTCATAACGTAAAAAAACTAACATCTGGCTCATGTCTACTTTATCGGTGTGCTGACTAGAATTATCGGAACGCCTGGAGTCGTATTTATTAATAGGAATTCGGTTTTTCGCTGGCCGTAAATTCTACAACCATGGGAAGATGTATGTAGTTATGTATTTATGTATGTTAGTGTAGTTACCCACTGTATACCAAAATGTTCACACAAAATGGTTAGGTAAGTGACAGATGATACATGATTTTTGAATAAAGCACCAATAAATATCCGAACTAAATTTATAATGGGTAACTATGTTCTTTTCACAAGATATTTTCCTATTCTATTTTCTATTTAGAGTCCTACTTCTAAGGACCTAACAGCTTGTCCAGATGTGCTTTTTTAATCGTAGGCAAATCAAATATTGTATTTAATAGTAAAGGTTTTGAAATCGAGAAATAGGCTTTGGAATAGTGAACGCATCGTGAGAATCCGTGATTTTTGTATGGTGATCTGTTTAACAAACATTATAACATGCATTTTATTATTATGGAAATTGGGGTACCTGTGGGTTCAGACCCTTAGGCCACTGCGACCTGATTGGATCTGTTGAAGCTTAGGTATTGTTCAAACATAGTTAAGTACATACAAAAATAAAAAATAATGGTTTCAGACTCATCCCTACTACAGTGCGTTCTGTTGTACGGTTGTGGATATTTTTAAAACGTATTAATCTTTTCAAAAAAATGTGTTTAAAATATAAAGGTAATTTATTTAGTAAATATAGAAATTTGAGTAGTTTTGCAGGGTTCCGGGGGTTTCTTATTTAATTTCGCCTATAGCTCTCCCACTATTCCTATTAATCTATGCCACCCTCGGTTCATGGAATCCTTTATTTATTTAATTTAAAATAACGTCCTTAGTTAAAACGTACAATGTCGTAAACATTTAAATTTATGGCGCTCAAGGAATTGTTCCGACAGTTCGTACAATCGCCACGATACTGCGCCAAATGGCTTCCATAATGAATCAAGCCCTACTGTTATAATGTTCGTGGTTATACCACAGATTGGTTATACTCGTGACTCTTATGTCATGAGCGTTCTGTAAATTTAGTGATAATTTTCAAAATTGCGTTGGTACAAGCAACGGGCTTTTTGCACAATTCATTTCTGATTATCTTTGAAGTTATAAACTGACGTAGGTACATACTTACCTTAATCTGGGTGGTTTATTTACTATCATTGTGGCCAACATTGCAGCTAACAGCTGGTTGAATTTACAGAGATTTTCTAGACTTGAACTCCCTATATTTTATTACGACTACATCTCACTCAAAATTAGTAAGGTACGTTCTTACTTATGTACTAAGTACAACTTTTAAATCTTCTGACATTATATGCCCAGAATCTTCTGATCCTTTTTCGTCATGTGATAAGTCTTTTCATTTTCCCGAATGGATTCATATGAATCATGAATAGCATACTGAATTACTGACGCCACGACGTCGCCAATCTAAGGAGACATAATACCTTGGCGAAGGAGCGTTGAACGCTTATCCAAGATACCTCGTGTAATGATGCAATAAGGTCAGGAATGCCGTCTGACTCACGGACTTTCATATTGAACTTCGCGTCTAGAACGTGGTGCTATAACATAAAGGAATGAATAGCTCGCTATAAAAGTTTCATTTCGTGGGATATCTCTTTAATTTGAACTTTTGAGGACACACGTTCTTATCTGGCTAAAGATATTAACCACGGATGAAGACGAAATGTTGGACTTGTTTTGTATAATCGTGTTTATCCTACTCAAATACTTAATAAGATGATAGCCAACAAGTGGTATAAAATTGATGGTTCTTTGTTTTTTTATGTTGGGATTAACGTAGGTTTTTCTGTTTTCTAAGTTCTTTCCATTTGTTCTAGTAATATATAATATCCCACATTTGCGGAGAGAGCTTACCTGCTTAAGAGTGGATAGTTAATGGGTTGTAGCTAGCAAAATTGTATTAATGTTAGTACAATTTTGCGAAAGACCCCTTTAGTCTACCTCAATGTGAAGCTATCAATTTAGCAAATATGGGCCTTACTTAGGCCGCTTATCTTATCAATGTTTGCGTGCAACGTTGCACAAAGCGCTATAAGTCAACAGTCGTTGTGGATGACAGTTTGTACTTAAGGATAAGGAGTTTGTTAAATAGCAGACTTCCGAGCGACGCGGCGTGCGGCTGCGGTATGGGTCTGTGGCTTGCTTCCTCCATCATAGTTATAGTAGGTATAGTTGAGATACTTTCAGACCAATCGCACAGATTGTGTTCACTCTTTGTCATACCATCACGTATGGGTAGCCTTGAAAGAGAACTCGTGTTGCCCTACTTCGGAATCACACCTGTACGAAATGTGTGAGGTATCATGTGAGCTATTCATGGTCATGAGCTTGACTTTTAAATTCTTCTAGTATACGCAAAAAGTTGGCATAGGCCGCCTATCTAGCGAGATGTAAGGCGCCCAGATTTAGTTCGTCTACTGAGATTTGCTCTAAATCGTATCATAGGTCGCGTGGGTGCACGTGGGTTGCCGGACGCCGTCGATTTGGTCGCATCATACTCGGGTTACCGGCACGCAGCAGGTTGGTAGTAGGGTTTCCAACCGACTATGATGGACATACACTCTCACACATCTGCTAAATGACGTCCTACTGTTTAGAGTACGCTGCACGTTGGTGCTGTTTCTAATGATGGTAGAGGTAGGTGATGAAAACAAATCCAAATGCCGTTTTTTTGCTGATATCTTATAGCTAGTCTAGTTTATCTTAATATGAGCTTTCAATATAATTTATGTTAAAGAAAACACACACGTGCAAATTTGTCTTTTTTGAACTCTTCTGTTTCCAGTTTTATTACCTGAATCAAAATAAATCCATGTACGTAGGTATGTTCTGACATCTGAGCTCAATAAAAACAAATTCACTGAATTACATTTGGTTAAGTGAATTATTTATGATCTTGTCAAATCGATGCCTGACCTCACCAATAGGCAAGCGGTGACCCTACGCAATGAATGTAGATAGATGTCCTTCGCGGTATTTGGGAGTGTCTGATCGAATGGTCCGGCCGTCCGGTGAGACATTGCGGACAGTCGTGATTTGTCCGGCGTTTTGTCGTCCTGCAACCAGCGTCATTCTGGACGAGCGATTAGTGAATCAGATTCGCGCCTTCTACGAGACTTGTGGCGTCTAAAAGGCGCTTCCATAACGACCGACTCTTTCACGAATTATTATCTAATGTGTGTGAAAGTTTCTACCAATTCCACCAACTCTAGAAAGGCCGCGTTAACACGACTTTGATCAATTCATAGTAGGTACTGCCTTTAGATTAGAATCCGTTGATCCTATTAGATTCACATTAACTGGTTGGTGCGACCACTTCAAATCAAATGGACCAACATGGTCTAAGAATAAGATATTATTATTATTCTTATTCATAGTTTTCGATACGTAGTTCAATAGTGGAGTCATCACCTCCCCAACGGAAGAATGTTCGACTAGCGCAACCTCAATCGTTCTTGATGAGATAACATCAAAACGCGCTACTTTTATCCCTACTTATTAAACAAGGTGTATAAAAATGATCTCGAAACGATTGAGTTAGTCAATGAACTAAATAACATGAACTTATAATATAGGAAGTCAATGTCCAGTGAAACTGATAAGCTGTTACGTCACCCCCGACTGTTCACTGGTTCACTTGACCCAGCACACCGGCATCCATTATTCGTTTGTGGACAAATGCAAACCATTTATAAAGCGCTAAAGCACAATGCAACAGCATTTGTTCACGCCACCCATTAATTAATATTTAACAGAAGACTTTCAGTGACTTTGATATATTATTCATTCAGTGTAAAAACGCTGGTGCCGCGTTTTTGCGCTTTTATTATATGTAAAGCAGACGCTTTGCATTGGACTCTCCGGAGCAATTTTTTGTGTTGAAGGAAATTCTGTTGACTAGAGGAGAATATTCCGGACATATTTTTATTTTTAGACGTAACGGAGAACTTTTTTAACTGAA
>DWLO01002027.1:0-13415 GCA_018245335.1 Dalla quadristriga | reverse complement strand
CTTAGGGCACGAGCTGGTCTACACCACTGTCTGATAGGCAGTTGTAACAGTGTTCCGACGGAACCTTTGTCAGTGTCCGCCAGAATTCTTTACAAACTGGATATGACTGAAACAAATATTTGATGTACCTACCTACTATTAGTACCAAATTTAGTAATGATAATTGTAGCTTAAGTTTAATGTACCAGGGCGGCATAGTCGTTTTTACGACAAAGCCCTTTATAAAATGATAAAAAAAAATGATTTTTTAAAGTGATTAAATCTTTAAGTTATCTACTTCTATCCATCTGTTTGGCAACGTAAGCAAATCACATCGAATTATTTTACTACTATTATTCCCGCGGACCGGCGCCTTAAATTCGTTTAGGGAATGTTTAAATAACAGAAGTCTGTACTTTTCCAACGTTCAAACTATTTTATGAAAATCAAACAAAACCCGTTCAGTAGGTTTTGCGTAATTGAGTAATGTATCCATCCATCTTCATTCGTAAACTTTCTATAATACAGTGATGTAAGAGTTTTATAATAAGCAGAATAGGGAAGTAGGGCTTCTAGTTACCATCCTGGATTTAGATTTGGCGGACGAGGTAATGCAAACTATAAAATTCGGTATGATTACAGCAACGTCACCAGAACGACTCGCAGGTAAACCACCGGCGCGCGAAGACACTCCGCAATGGCAAGCTTGTGGAGGAGAAGTGGGCGTCTGTTCAGGTGGGAGACGTCATCCGGCTGGAGAACGACCAGTTCGTCGCCGCCGACATCCTGCTGCTCAGCAGCTCCGAGCCCAACGGCCTCTGCTACATCGAGACCGCGGAGCTGGACGGGTGAGAACGAGAACCGCGTAATCTTTATGATATCCTAGTAGTTTATAGATTTTGAAACACTCATAGACGCGCTGCTATAAAGGCTGACAAAGGGTGAATGTAAGTAGCTCAATTTCATGAACGCTTCCTTATTGAGGCCACGTTAAGCTGTTGGCCAGTTGTTATCGTTATTATAGCCTCGGACGACCTAAAAACTTCCGATTCCCGTGGTTGACCACTAACCTCCACCAATCCGCACAGGAAGAGCGTGGTAGAGAATTCTCCAGGCCTCCTCAATTGTGAGGAACTCGTGCCCTACAGGGCTACTGATAATAGGTTGTAGCCAATCCACATCCTGTTAATCTGTGGTAGTTGTTTACGGTCCGATTTTCATGTCATATTCCGTCCGATTGTGAAATGAACTTCCGTCGTATTTATTCATATTATTATGACTGTTTGAAGATAAATTAGTAGGTAATGTATGAATTTACATGTTACTCGTAATGTTATTAATACATATATAACGACCGGAATTAACACAAGAGACTAATATAAAAATCAATCAATCATAATGTACTTACGCGTGGCTAACGCCGTGCTCATGTGTCGTCGTGATTCTGTATCCCAGACATTGAATTTGGAGTTTTATTTATAACTATCCAAAATATTTCGGACGTTGATTTTTTTTTGTATTATTGAGCATAGAAGCCACGAAGACTTACTTCAGAAATCGGAATAGCATAGAACCTAAAAAGCATTCACTAGTCACAGTGACATGCAATATCAAAGTCGCTATCAATGCATTGCTGCCACTTGCCACTAGACTACAAGGAATTCCGTATCTTTGCTCAAAGTGGTCTGGGAACATCCACCCTCCCATCCATCCATCTATCCATCAATCCACACTCACAAGCTTTCGCATAATAAGAATTCCACACACTTCGAACAGGTTCAAGTGCTGACTGTTATGTTAGTAGCTGTGATTAATGACGCATACGTAGCTTCATGACGTGAGTGAATCGCAATAAACGATCACGCAATTAAAAAAAAAAACACGTTTGGTATTATAAAGCACTTTCGGGGTAATATAATTAATATTCCTGGAATGTGTAGCGAAATACCCTATTCCATTTGTTTCGGTGCATTCACCTTTTAACGTCAGATACCACTCTGGAAGCGATATCCATTCATTATACATCCACGACCTGCCGTAGTAAATCTTTGGTGTCATTCGCGAATAAACGGAGGCGTTGCCGGTAGGGGCCAACTTCTGCTACAGCGCTGCGCCCCCGCCCCTGGGACTTGGCGTCTTGCCACATTATGCCCTGTGTGTCCATTCTGCAGTATTTCAACACCTGTATACTGCATTCCTTCAATATCTTGCGGAAGTACGGACGGCAAACCGACATGCACTCTTACGAGGTTACTATGACTGCAAACACCTTTAAGCCTGACTCCAACCGATACCTCCTTCCCTTTTTAGACTGATGGTAAGAGGTTACCGTCGCCTATAACTGGAACGTGCAGTACCAGGTTGCAAGTGTGTCACGGGGCTTGATTTTCACATTTTTATCTCTAGTTAAACCGGACACAACAAGGCCGCCTGTAAAGTTTTCTCGTGACATGCCAATCAGTTCCTAGTGTTACATACGAGCTAAGTCATCATAATTCGATATTACCGCGTGTGCCTTACATTCTGAACACACTGTATCGTGCATCGCACCATCGACTTGAGTGCTTATTAGTAGTGCAGTTGATTTAAGTGTTTGCTAGTTCTGCGTCAATAGATTAGTGGCTGTAAATAGTCCAGGGCGCGTCATCACTCTGTATCTACGTTACATAACTAATTTTGCTAATTTTGACTCTGCTGATTCATAGTACAGGTAACCACCAGTTTGCATATTTACATAAATATGCTCCGCGGAATTATATCATTCGCTTATAGCTTAACCTCACTTGATCTTACAGGTTTATCGTTCACTCTTATCTGCATTGTTCAACTTGGCAGGTACATTTTTCTTATAATAACTACTTGCGTAAAGGACGTGTAAGTGGATTTTGTTATGAACGAATCAATATATCTGATTAAAGAAAGAACTCGCGCATAGCTTAAATTATACCCACTTGTCCTTGGTTGTTCATCATCTATCCATCACCGGTCCATGGATATTTAGACGCTCTCTCAAAATTCTTGACCATGTGTGCATGATGTTTTTACATTAGCGAATAGTCAGAGGCCTGAATGAGGCGAAATGAACGAATTAACCGCAACGCATGTTAAAACAGCCGATACAAGATGTCATCTCTAGTAAATACTGTAAGAGATATTTTATACATATACGGGGATAGAAGCAAAACACCATACAACTTCCATAATCTAATCCGAACTGTATTCCATAATTCCATCCCATTCACGTCACTTTTTAACGTCCAGCTTTCTATTGAGATCCTTGACAGCCTTCTTTATTGTTATTTCGTTCGCCGCACGCCGCACCGCTGTCAGTTTCTAGCATTCTATGCCAGCACATTTGCCTCAATGGTATCTTAAATTAAGTGTATACGTGTACGTTGCGATTGCAGGGAGACGAATCTGAAGTGCCGCCAGTGCCTGCTGGAGACGGCGGCGATGGGGCAGGACGACGGGAAGCTGGGCGCCTTCGACGCGGAGATCGTCTGCGAGACGCCCAACAATCTACTTAATAAATTTGAAGGTAACCTCATCCATCTATTTATCAGCCTTTAAATGTCCAGTTAGGACAGTGTCAATTTCAACAGATAATTTATATTTAGGTAGATCATAAAATAAATTTCGAATTGCATCACTTATAAACAAACAAAAAAATACATAGACATACGCACGCACGCACCCGCTCGTATGCACGTGAAATAAACGAACGCTTTACTTGTCGTGAAAGAGGTTCCGACTGGCAACCGACCAAACCAAAATTTACTTAGGTCAACAAATAGTTTAATCAAACTCTCGGTATTGTTTATGTTTTATTGTCTTATCTCATGTATGTTTAGTTTGTAGATCAATTAAGTTATATGTATGTTAGTTAGTTAAATGTATAGTTCAGTTCAGTGAATGCCACTAGTCCGAAACTTCGAACTGCGCGGCAATGAGTCTACACCATATTTGGTGTAAAATATGTAAAGGGTCACCCGTGGCGGTACTACTACCCACTTCTGCCATGTAGCAAGAAACGCTAAACAGGGGGGGTCAGAGACATAAACCTTCGTGCTCTTTGACTTTGTGAGTGTATCATTTGAATTCTCAAATGATCAACACGATGTTGATGGAACTAAATCTCACGTATTCACGTGACGATGTTGATGGAACTAAATCAATGCAACAATTTGATGAAACATTTAAAAAAGCGTAACAATTTATCGCGTAACTAAATAGCTACCATCAAACTAAATCATTCTATTTTTATTACAAGTAAAGTAATTGTGGATTTTGGCATAAACATGAACATAACCCGCAATAAACACGCAATTGTCGTAAATCAATTAGATTGCCTAATTTTAAGCTTTACGAAATTCTTAGGGTACAACTAGTTTTCTAATAACAAGAAGAAGAAAAAGATAAATTTATTTGGTTCTAACAGTACAACAATAATAAAACTTATAATAACATTACAATACAATAAAGTAGGCACCATAAATATACAAGAAAATTATAGGTGTCGTAGCACAAGCTACGTTTGTCTTCCACAAGGAAGAAAAGGTACTCGCGCTCAGCATAAGTCATGGTCACATGATGGAACCTTGACATTGATTTCGGAGGAGATGTGGAGGATATCGGCCAGGGCCGTAAAAAAGCTATACAAAAATATCAAAGTATTATATGTACACTGATAACATGTAATTACAAATCATTAGTAGGTATAAGTACAGTAATTTATTCCAACATCAAGATGTTACAAATTATTGTAATTACAGAAGCTCCATACTCCATGCTTCTATATTATAGATAACAAGGAAGGATAATTACAGAACAACAACAACTGTAACGGCTATGTTTGGCTCACTGTAACCTAGTATAGCGCCTATGAAAAACATCTGTGTCTGCCATACCCTCACAGGTACGCTGAGCTGGCGCGACCAGCACTTCTCGCTGGACAATGACAAGATCCTGCTGCGGGGCTGCGTGCTGCGGAACACGACGTGGTGCTACGGCGTCGTCGTGTTCGCCGGCAAGGACACCAAGCTCATGCAGAACTCCGGCAAGACCAAGTTCAAGCGCACCAGCATAGATAGGCTACTTAATTTTCTTATCATAGGGGTGAGTTTTCAACGCGTTTTTTATGCTGTAAGAATACTCATACAGATCCTAAGTTATCGGTTGCTGCGGCAAATTTTATGGTCCGGTATTCATTAATTTGTTTACCTGTCCAAAACCGTGTTTTATTGATTTTTGTGTCCCACTGCAAGATTTTTAATGCACACTTTTCGAAAATGTAAGAAATGAAGACTTAGTGGACTCATTTTGATAAACAACAATCGGAATAGATCGAAATCGAAGGCGAAATCGGTGTGATTTTCAAGTTTTTAACTGTCACTGATTAGTTTAATAACTGCTGATTAAAAGTGAACAGCAACTATATATACTACAACTAGAGAAAACTTATTTAGTGCATATACAATGTGTAACGTAAAAGTATAACAATGTTCAATATAACAATGTTGATAAGTGTTCTGTTTGTAGCTCATCTGTTTGCTCGGCGCGCTAGATATTGGTAAACAACGTAATAGGCTAATCTCGATTGACTCACAAACGAGTATGACTGATGCTCTAGATAAACGTATACACTAGAATTTACACTATATTTGCTTCAGTAAATAATGCTTGTGAATATTCTATTTCAAAATCCTTGGTTTCGCCTCATGACTAGTGGCTTCTCTGAAAGTCCCTTGGGTTTACAAATAAGACAATTATCCACCATCTGATTGATTTTGTTCCGATCTGTATGTTTTCTATTAGTACTATAAGTTTCTATTAGTTTCCACTAACAAAACCTTATGGTTTATCCACCGGATAATATTAAACAGGTTTTGAAACATCATTTAATGTCTTAAACTAAATGTCACTTGCTTTAACGGTGATGCTAACGTGTGGTAAGCCCGGCTGCTCCACGACAACTCTGTCATCAGAACCAAGTCAAATGACTTGTATAACAGATTGATTTAGATAATAACGGTGATGATTATGAATGATTGCACGTCCACAGATAGTGTTGTTCCTGTTGTCGATGTGCGTGTTCTGTACGGTGGCGTGCGGAGTGTGGGAGTGGCTGGTGGGGCGCTACTTCCAGGCGTACCTGCCGTGGGACACGCTGGTGCCCGCCGAGCACGCGTCGGGCGCCGTCGTCATAGCGCTGCTCGTGTTCTTCTCGTATGCGATCGTCATGAACACCGTCGTGCCCATATCGCTGTATGTGTCCGTCGAGGTGAGTCAAATAAAATTCTACTCCCCATTTTTGAAGTAAACTTCTTTATCCACTTTAGGGCTTAGGGGATTTTGCAAGGCGCGTTACAAAAGTGATGTCATCGAAAGTCTTACTACTATTTACATCGTCATTGTTCGGATATGCTAGAAGTCCCCTCATTTTTATTTACAACCAATCCCATATAAAACTTTTACTTGCGCTCTGTGCACACATTGATACACGTATCCGTTTTTTAATTATAACAATATTAACATCCAATAAAAGGGGTGCGATCGGCCATACGGCTTAAAAGATGTCACGTGGTTGTGGTTTCAAGATCTAATCAGAAATTTCTATTGAAAAAAAAATATGACTTCACTGCGAATGTTATCTTTTGCAGGTTATTAGGTTCGCGCAGAGTTTTCTGATAAACTGGGATGAAAAAATGTACTACGAAAAGTCTGGAACCGCAGCAAAAGCTCGAACCACCACATTGAACGAAGAGCTAGGTATGGATTTGCTTTTAGTTGTCTTTTTATTAAAACTGTGGAAACGATAGCGACAAAATGCAGTGTAGCTCAGCATTGTGCTGTAGGCAAGCTCCGACAACGCTGGTAATGATACCAGCGTTAGCATGAGCTACATCCTAGTGTCCGAAAAAACAAACCTATCGTTATTAATGTTTTCAGGTCAAATTCAGTACATATTCTCCGATAAAACCGGAACTCTGACCCAAAACATAATGACGTTCAATAAGTGCTCGATCGGGGGCGTCTGCTACGGCGACATCGTGGACGAACACACCGGGGAGACCATCGAGCTGACAGACGTGAGTGTACATTCTATCTTATCACATACATCTATTGTTACAAGCAGGGCCCAGGAATATTCGTAGCATTCATGAAGTGTCAAAGGGATTTCAGAATTATAGATCTTTGATTGTATCGATATATTGCTCCGCTTCTTTTTCTTGTGAACAATACCTGAGCTGTCCTGAACTACATAATAAATTATTTTTTTCGCTTGGATATTCCAACCTTTATGTAATTTAATAGCATTGTAATAAACGATGAATGCATTTTTAAAATCTGTATACAAACAAACTAACGTTAAAAACAAAATTTATAGTAACAACGTCGTTCGATTGTTTAATATACTGTTCGGTTTTAGATCAATTTCCACCAGACCAATAAAATTCAGTTGGGGGATTCAGTTTCATTTCTATCGATTAATTCAGTACTAAGTGACATGATGCTAGTAATCTATTTTGAAGTTTAACTTCGATGGCAATATTATCCGTACAATCGGAAGTCGATAAATGTAAAATCCCTTTGGCTATGCAAAAGTGCTACGAAAATTCTTGTCCTTGATTCAAACGTTTGGTAAAGTTAAGAAGGATTGATGCATGTAGGCTGTTTGAGTTTAAACATGGATTTGGCACAATGCAACAAAAGTATTAATCATGAGCGTTTAGCATCATGTTTAGCTATTTCTGGATGGTTTTATAATAAATACGAATGCAAAATTCAGCGGGTTGATATAATTATATCATCAGCGGTTTGATATATCAATATTAATTATTATTAAGTAACAAACCCAAATATTGACATTTGCAAACTAAATAACGAGGCTGCTCGCTCTTCTAAGAGAGTGACTTAAATTAAAATTATGTTAAAAAGTAATTTGATATAGAAATAAGAGAAACACTTTCTACACTTTGACTACCATTCACTTGGACATACAAGATTGAAGCCCAAAATCTTCAGTACTTAAATTATAAATAAAGTGACTTGAGTAATTAAATAACAGTATCTTGCTAATCCTAAAATATGAATTAGCGCGGCCAGTTGCCGTTAATTATAAAGAGTGTTTGTTTTAACTGGTACAGCTAGGTGAAATCCGTAACCATAACAAATAACAAAATTAATAAAAACTTTCCTACAACTAAACCATTACAAGCGGTAGTGTTTTAGACGGTGATAGTATAGAGAGACTTCCCTGAGGACCTCCCCGGAGCTACGATGCTATTTAGTCAAACTTATGTTATGACCTTATGAGTCTTATGACACTTCCGTCTGATTTATAAAAGTTCACCTTAATTTATATGCATGTTTTCCAAGTTTGTTTTGTCTGTGAATTGTATTGATAATTTTGAAGTGATGTCGAATTTGTTTTGTTTTTGTTCTGAGGTTGTTTGTGTTCACTTCACCATGTGGTTTGTTGATAAATACTCATACATTTTTCCCGTACATTTTATCACTCGTTTGAACCGTGCATGGGTAATTATATTAAATAATTAAGTAGCAATTTATTGCAAATAATAGAAATTATTCGAACCCAACACTAGCCTAAACTTATTCACCACCACTTAGAATTAGTACCGTCTAATCACTTTTCAACACACTGAATATTCTTGTACGCTTTGATTTGAATTCATCGCTGCGTTTTTTTATCCTTTGTTTAAATCACACATGACTCTACCACCCGTATGTATGTAGTACATTAGTAAAACTTGCCAATATACACTTGTACATTGTTCAGTTATATTTATGGTTCAAATTATGCTAAAGCATGGACTCGTCGTAGTTAATTGTCAATTTAATTGTACGTACACTACAGAAGTTACTACTATATTGTAAGATTTTCTGTGCGATTCACTTTTAAATTGATATAAATTTTCTTCATGTTCGTAGGATTATATTGCAATTATACTACGCTTAGATCAATATATAAAAGTTTATACTTCCATTCCCACCATATTACACATTCAATCTTTTGGAGAGTTAGTTGCACTCAATAGTTAAAAGAATATTTTTAAACGATTTGATGCCAACATTAGTAATTTCTATAGGTACTCGTACCGAAACAGAATAGCTGCGAGACATTGGCGTCTCACTTCAAAGCTTATTGGAAAACATATAGTTAACTATAGTAGTTCAAATAAAAATTATAATAGACGGCGATAATTTTAAAATATAGAGATTTTTTAGTCGGGAGACTAATAGCATAGTTATTGTTTGATAGAAAATTATGTAATACCCAGTAAACCTCACTTTTAAGAGAATAGTAGAGCATAGCTCGGAGTGAGCAGAAAAAGGTGTAAAAGGGTGGTAGCAGCGGTGTGTGACGTGTGGCGTGTGGCAGCGGGCGCGAGAGGCGCGGCCACGCGGCGCCAGCGCACGGGCGCGCCTGTTGGAGTTGGAGCACGAGCAGGGGCGGAGCACCCCAGGCGCGCGCCGCCCTGCCGACGCGCCCCGCGACGGCCCCACGCATGTACGCACCCGCGCACGCATTACGTGACGATAGCATGTGCAAATTACGCGATTTCCATGTCCGATCCTGTCCGGTCATGCGAATGCGCGCCGGCAAAAAGTTTACAATTACTTGCCTTTTTTTCTGTCATATTAAAGCTCCAGTGTTCCGGTCGAGCTGGGCGCACAGTAGACAAGTTCGCCACGCTATCGTTGTAGCTTGATGTTGGCTAAGATGGCTTCTCCTATTAATGTGTGTATGTCTACTCACTGACTGGTTCGCAGATTTCAGTCGCTTTACACACAAGATGAAGTGAAATGGTATACCCCTCTTACTAGCTGTACTCGAGAGTGTTTATACACAAAGTAAAGAGTTTTAAAACGACCCAAATATTGACGCTGAGGGATAGGTGCCAACAGTAATAACAGCCATTTAGATTGTCAACAATCCATAGCATAAAGTTGAGAATGATGAGTAAATCGCGTAATTTGCAAGTGCTGGAGTTCGCTCAGCTCAGGTAACATGTGGTCGAGATACGGCGAGCTAAATAAATTTCTATATCTGCTGCTAATGTTTAGACGAGGATTAATCTACGTGTCTCTTAGCACTCACCTGTACTGCGCTACGCTACTTAACGTTCTATCATTTCCTTAACAGATTCTTTCCTAGTGATATGTGGTATGATAATCGGGTGAACAAAGATAAACTCGTACTTAAGGCTTGAAATGTACGCTATGGATATTTTACAGCTATAATATATATTGTTCTATATAATATATATCATACTATTATCATATTTATAATATGTATCATGAGTATATATATATAAGTATGATTATGGAAATATCAGCTGATTTATTATATGTATGATTATAAATCCTAATTATATATATATCGAAATTAAAACGAAAATTGATTGGGGCTAAAGGTTAAATTAAAAAAAAAAAAAAATTGTCGAAGGCGTATACAGGGAGAGTTAAGCTATATTTACTTTTAAAATACTGTTAAACCAGTAAAACAGTTTTCAAATCACGTTTTATATTTGCACTACGTATTAGTTTAATTTGCACATTTTGGGTGGCCTGCACAATGTTTCGTAAGGTAGATTTCATTCTGTGACAAATATTTGATGTTGATGGATTAAGTGGATTAGACGTTAACATGATAATAATATAGTCAAGATGATTTATGTCGGTTAAGTGCCAGCCGCCTATGTGTAATGAAATTAATGTGGCACGAAAAATAAAGAGGTATATTTTAGCCTAAGCAAAACTTTGTTAATTTATTCTGTCAGGTATAGATTAAGAAAACGTGAAAACGATCTGACAGTGGCTAAGTGGCAGTTACAATTTAGTTGTGTTGCTCTTTGCACTGTGCTGTAAGAGGATAATCTAAAATATTACATGCAGGATAATATTTAATTTACTTTTTTACCTTTAACTTCAAAGGTTTCAAACGGGTTCACAACAACAGTATGCTACACTTTATTATTTTTAAATCCATTCGACTGCGCTGTCTATAAATAACACAATATCTGCAATATTTCCTTCCACAACTGCTAACATAACAGGACACGCGACATGCATGTGTTTTTGTATTGAGTGTTTTATTTTGGTTTTCTAATCGTTTTGGTGATGTTTGCATGATATGGCTTGCACGTGTCGCTTTATGGAATGCCGCTTGATTTTGAGAAAAAAGAACCTTACGTTCTTTGATTTCTATAATCTTACTTTCTCAAAATCTTCTAACTACTGCTGGTCTGTGAAATGGCTACCGGTTACAGATTTAAGAATCTACGTTAAACTTTATTTTAAAATCGTATCAATTTTGACAGTTAAATAAAATAAAAAAAATATATAGCCGAATTATAACGTTAAATGTAAAAGTTCCTTACAGGTTTAAACGTAAAAATTTCTTCCAATATTCATGATTGACAGTTACAAAAATATTGTTACAAATATCCAATTTCAATTGAAAGTTTAACGTAGATCGTCCGCAAATCTTATCCAATAACACATTTCATCCGTGCCCCGCAGAGCACGGAGCCGCTGGACTTCTCGGATAACCCGGAGTACGAGCCGGAGTTCAAGTTCTTCGACGCGAAGCTGCTGACGGCGGTGCGCGAGGAGAACCCGGCCGTGCTGGACTTCTTCCGGCTGCTTGCGCTCTGCCACACCGTCATGCCGGAGCAGAAGAACGGCCGCCTCGAGTATCAGGTGACCCTATACCACAATCGACCATGACCCGAGAACACACATTTATCAGGGGAGACAATGACGATGGAAACAAATATTTTCCCCAGCTGGACATCAAACACAGACCGACCAACGAACGAGCTGTTTTTTTTTGCGATATGCTTGATATCATCCAAGCATGCAAGAAAGATGTGACATGTGGCCAACTCTTTTAACAGTTGTTCAAAAATTTGGATATTGTTTCAGGCCCAGTCGCCAGACGAATCGGCTTTGGTTTCAGCTGCCAGAAATTTTGGATTCGTGTTTAGAGAACGCTCGCCTAATACTATTACGATAGAAGTTATGGGTAAAACAGAGGTAAATATGGTTTGCCTGTTATTTATACATTCGGAAACGTTTAAAGGAATGTGAAGTAAACACACTTCAATATAGTTAAATGTTAAGTAGGTTATATGGTATAGATAAGTCTATGGCGCAGCTAAATATTTATATTACTTGCGGACCTGTGCAAAAAGCATAGATCAAGATTTTTGAGTTTGTGGTCATTTCGTAGCACTGCTACGTATAACATATAAATAAAATAGTTGAGGGGTGAATATTTAATTTTTAACCAAGTTTATGTTTACATTTAGGTTGTCTGGAACAGATCGCTCTATAGCGATAAGAACGCCTTTTGGACTGTGTATAATGTTGCTATTGCTGTAATTACTTCGTGTGTACAATAAAGAGTATTATGCATATCTATCTATGCATGAAAATATTATAATTTTATTTTCATTGTTTCAGGTGTATGAGTTGTTATGTATATTAGATTTTAATAATGTTAGGAAAAGAATGTCCGTGATATTGAAGAAGGATGGTGAAATTAGGTTATATACTAAAGGTGCTGATAATGTAATATACGAAAGATTAAAAAGTAGTAACCAAACTGAAGTGAGAGTTAAGACGCAGGAGCATTTAAATGTGAGTAACCATTTCTGTTTAACACGTTAAAAATTGGCAGACTTCACACGCCTTTGAGAACTTTATGGAGAACTCTCAAGCATGCAGGGTTCCTCTCGATGTTTGCGTTCACTGATAGCAATGATATGCAAAATACTTAAAGCGCACATAACTTAGCAAAGTCATAGGTGCCAGACGCCAGACGCCAGGTGCCAGACGCCAGGTGCCAGACGCCAGACGCAAGGTGCCAGAGAGTAGAACCCCGGAGCCTCCAAGTAGGAGGCTGAAGTCTTAACCATTAGGCTATCATCGCTTATAACTGTGTAAGCGTATTCGATAATATACTGTACGCTGTTACTGTAAGCGATTCTCCAACATGTAAAGAACTGCATGTATTTTAGAAATTCGCCGGCGAAGGCCTGCGCACACTAGCGCTGGCGTGGCGACCGCTAGAGGAGCGCGGGTTCGCGGAGTGGAAGCGGCGCCACCAGGCCGCCGCGCTGGCGCTCCACGACCGCGACGAGCGGCTCGACGCCATCTACGAGGAGATCGAGACCGACCTGCTGCTGCTCGGTAACAAAAAATATTCATTTCCAATACACGCCTTCAACAATCTGAACTGGAGAAGCGTTGTGGATTCATATAGACAAATAGATAGATAGATAGTAAGCAGTGGCGTGCACTGAATAAAATTACCGGGTAGGCACTGGTCATAATGAAATGTAAAATACTGGAAATAATAATAATCTTACCTGAAATTCTTCGACAAGCGCTGTTCGTCTTGATAC
>DWLO01002026.1:0-13416 GCA_018245335.1 Dalla quadristriga | reverse complement strand
TATTGAGGTTTATCACAGATGTCATGGGCGGTAGCGGATGAGTGGAGCTGCATGTTCGTTTGCTATCTTAATCACGTAAAAAAAAGGTATTACAATGTGTTGTCTTTTGTAATTTAGGTAACAGTATTAACTATGTAGGCGTTCAATAAAATAAATTAATTTTGAAAAGAGCATAGATAAGTAAGTGAAAC
This sequence comes from Dalla quadristriga, assembly GCA_018245335.1. Lineage (NCBI taxonomy): Eukaryota > Metazoa > Arthropoda > Insecta > Lepidoptera > Hesperiidae > Dalla > Dalla quadristriga. The sequence continues at coordinate 13,225 of DWLO01002026.1, read as the reverse complement.
AATTTGTCGTCCAACAAGGTCCAGACTTCTCTGCAATAAAAACATTAACGCATCTACTAAATAGGTATAATTGCATTTAGAGACTATAATTGCCTCTCAAAGAGTTACATTGATTTCATTGCCAGAAATTGAAATAATAATTATAATAGTTTTCTATTCTAATTCTGTAATTGCATCATAACTCTAATACTTTATCCCCAATTTTCTCGTGGACTGCAGGGTATATTGAATGTTTGTTTGTCTGATGACCACCCTCCTCTGCTCCTCTCGAATGCATTGGTGGTTCACCGCCGAGAACTGTTCGACAGCACCATCGCAATAATGTGGCTTAAATGTGGCGGGCGGAACGGTTTTCACACGCGTCATATACTAATAACATACTAACTAGACTTTGACCGCGGCTCCTCCGTGTAAATTATTGTTTCGACACAAACTTTCTTGCTCTATTCAACCATTTTTGCTTAGGGGATAATTAAAATAGCCTACCTTCAAACAACTTTATAAGAATTCGTTCAGTAGTTTTATCGTAATGGAGTAACAAAATACACACGAATACTCACCAACTCTCTTACAATCATAAACTCAAAATAATATTACTAGCCTGCCTTGCTTACGACTTCGTCCTCGCAAAATTTATGATGACATATTTTCATTCCCTTTGGATTTGTATATTTATTCGGAATCAAACAATCAGAACTATCGGAAACTACTTCTCTACCAAACTCTATGAAGAACGGTGGTCTGGTTAAGCCGTGAAAGCGTATGAAACAAATAAACAAACAAATTTTCGCATTTATAATGTTAGTAAGACTATTACACTATTAGGATTGGCCGAAAGTGGAGCGGAAGACAGTTGGCACCTCGCACCGAGTGCATGAAACATTAGCTAGCGCGACTGAGGGAATCGGAATCAACCTTGGGATGGGTCCAAAGGCCATGCATTGCTTATCGAAAACGTCAAAGTTTGTACCTTGAAACGACACAAAAAAATCTTTGTTGCAAGGTAACGGAAAACGGAAAAACACCAGTGCGTGCTGACGTCAATATGTGGTAGCGAAGTTTCCAAACGGACTCCAATCCCAATTTTTTTCTTTTAAAACTTAATGTCCGACGCTTTAATGTCCGAATATAGCGGGGCCTAATTATACTTGACAAACGCACGTAATTTGGGATCGTTTCCGTGTACTATCTACAAAGTGAAATTATTTCGCGGTAACGGAAACGGGACATCGGCCCACCGTTCGTTCACCGCGATTCGTGATAAATAATGACGCGACGAAACGAATATTTCGCTATAATCCTCTTACACTTATGCGCATAAGGCTCTGCTGACAAAGCTCTGCGGGTGGCCAACTGCAGAAGGCAGCAGCAGGAGTCTATTTGGGTCGAAGTTGCAACATTTTTTTTTATGCTGCACGTGCCAGTTAAGGTTTATTTTTATTTCTTCTATTCTCATTTATTCCCCTATACACTTCAATTGGGGTTGGCACAAAATACAATCGGTTCGCGCAATCATGTGCACATGTGTGGAATGAGTTTTTTTCTGAACTTTTGTCAGTGGACTTCGACATGGGGTTCTGTCATAAATAATTTGGATAATTTACAATACTAGTGTGTAAATCCAACTATAATCTTTATTGAAAATTTAAGAAAAACATATCATAGGAAATTGGAAGTTACGAACTTTTTATTTTGTTGATACCACTAAAATTCGTCAATAGAGCCTTAAAAAAAAGGAAAGGAAGGAGGTTGACAAACAGAGGAGAAAAAAAGGTATTGAACGGTTTTGTCTTTGCCTATTTATATATAGAAGATACTGCACAACATATTGCATAAAGTGATGACCACACAGCAATAAATTCATACATTAAAGTAATCTTACCGATAATAGTAGTATCGATTGGATCTTTTGTTCTAATCGTTCCTATTTTATTTAGATCGCTAGTGTTTTGTTTGTGGAAAGAAAAATAATTGGTGTCACGGATTTTCCTACATGATCTAAAGTATATTGTTTTCCAAGTACCAATAAACAATGAACTCAATAAAATACCGGAGCATGAAAATTGTAATATCGTGAACCACGTTTCTTATGAGGCCTTATTATACGGCGTTAATATTATACTACGTAGAAATCTTTGTTACCGTCGATTTTCCCTACGTATTGGATTATAAGAATTGAACACTAGGACGCAAGTGATCCCGTGGTAGTCAGTACGTAGGTAATCCTAATAAAGTGTTCGTCTATTTGGTTTCACTTTATCGAGGTTAACACAGAGCATTCAGTTTTTCTCTTGAGCGTATTAATTGTCTTTGTTTTATATTGCTCATATACTTCTAGATGAAAAAGAAATCTTAAGACTCAATGAGTTTCGAAATGAAGCTGTGGTGATCCATATGTTGTACATACCGTGTACGCTCGTTTGAACTCAGTGTATGAGGGAGTTGCTGCTCGTGTGCTTCGGATTACTATGCCTGATAACTATGATAATAGTTTAATAGCCCTCTGCTAATTGCGTCCTTTGCCTAAGGAGTACCTATAAAGATAATCCTAAGTAAACAAAGGCTTGAGAACTTGTTATTAATTCTTCAACAAGGGTAATTATTACATTACATTTGTACGTTAGCTTCAAGACGTATTCCTCGTGTAATATTATGTATTTCTATAATCACATGTTTTATATCCACGTGATAAGTATAGCTTTGTATCTCTGAATAAATTAAAACCAAGTAGATAATATAAGTCCTGAGAAAAGGCGTACTACTCAAAGATTTTTTTTAGAATCACTTATTAAAATATGTTGCTTGTTTATACTAAATACATGTCAACTACGCATAAAGGAATAGAAGTAATTTACCTGATTAATGTAGACGCAGATGTAATTAGGTATGTTTGCAATCCACTGATATAAATGGAATTCTAATCCGATTCGAAGTATTGACCATTTGCGGAACAGTGGTAATATAAAACACCATTTATCAATGTCGCGTAGGAATTCAACCAGAGTCTGTGACATGGTATTTGAATCGAATTTTATTACTGAATTATTGCGGATTTACAATTTTATTTACGTAATAGTAGTATTATTACACAGTATATCAATGCCGCTTTAGGAATTTAACCAGGATCTGTGGCATGGTTTAGTTGACCTCGAAGTTCTGCAGCTTATTTAAAGTCTACTGACTTGCCCCCGTCACACCTATTGGCGCCTGTACCACTGGCGCCACCTTCACAGGCTTTATATACGACTTGGTTGACTTGATTCAAAGATATTATGGTCAGATCAACTAGTTTTATCTCCTGACAAATTTATAAAATAAAATGATGTGAGCCCATAAGGATTTATACAGATTAAAGAGCGGGTGAGTCTTGTAAGCTTTTTCTTAAAACAAGTCGTGTCCTTTTAACTTATAAGTAAGCCTGTCCTAAGTTAAGTTAAAGTTGTGAAGCCTTTTGAATGTATACCCTTTCGTCTTACATTTAATTTGATATCATTTATATTATATTTATTTATTCTTTTATTTCTTCTTTCCCGTTTTTTTTATTTAGATGTAACATGTACTCGTAAGTAAACCAACTTCCCTGAAATATGGTTACGATCGTTTTGATTCGTTTCGATTGTTTTCAAATAAAGATGGACCATAATTTGAATTGTTCATTAAAAAAACATACCAGTTTTTATTCGTATATTTAATTTTACAATTTCTTGATCGACCTGGAGATTATAAAACAGCTCAACTCGTTTCATCATGATATATTTGTAGCAGCTATAAAGGATACAGTTTATACAGTAATATTTTATCTAGATATGAGGTGATTTAGAATTGATTAGATGCATCAAGTACGATAGCAGATAATTGGGTTCGATAGCGGTCTCTGGAGCATTGACCTATATTTCACCGGAAAGTTGGCACACGCGAGATTTTAAAATATAACAGGCCGATGGGTTGTCGAGCCGCATCCGTTCAACCTGTATATTGTTTCTTTTTTACTGCACGCCAGTATTGATTTCGTTCTTCCGGATTAATTTGCGACTTGTAAAAATACTTTAAAATAGGAAATTGTAGTTCTTGTTGTAATCGTTTAAATTGTGGCAATCTTTATTGGTCGACCAAGCTTAACCATATCGGGCGAGCTCGAGTTATTAGTGGTTAGTGACCGCTAGCGGCCAAAGATTTTATGAGCGCTTCGGTGCTTCGAAGGACACGTTAAGCTAGTTCGGGCTGGACTACGGTACTGGTGTACGGTACGGTACGGTACGGTACAGTACTGGTGTACAGTCGAATCTACATTGACTTCTCGGTCTAGTTACATTACTTCTTAAGGAACAAAATACATATCTATAAATGTATTCGTATTATTTCGTATGTCAAGCCGCATCCTTTTGGTCCTCCGTACAATTCAAAATTTACTGGAATGAGAAATAAGTAAATTTTAAGTAATTATGCAAACTCTCATTAAGCGGACTGAATTAATTTGTTCCAAGTAAATACCGTGAATAAAGCATACAATATTTTGTTCAGCAAATGGCAATATGAGCCATTTATATCGATGACATCAGACGAAAATAAAAAGCATTACGAATGAATAGCTTCAAGTTATGAGTTCCTATGCAACAAAACCTCACTATAAATGCAAATCTTCGATGATTTTGTAACGTAAATGTTTTTGCAATAAATACTTATTATAATTTAGGCCAAACATGATGATGATTTATAATTTATGAATGCTGTTATGTGGAAGGAATACAATACAATAAAAAAAAACACTTTATTGTACACCAGGACAGAATATACAAATGAAGAAATAACAGCACATGTATAGGCGGGCTTTCTAGACAACCTTTAGCATGGAAAACGCATATAGGAGAGGGATGAGTAGCGGTGTACATAAAAATTAACTGGTTAAGTACCTACGCAATGTTCATGCATGGAATACATAACTGAATCTAAATATCATACACAAAAAACACAGGACCACTGAGGAAAAAATAATACATTATAGAGAGAAAAAATAGATAAATAAAAAGGAGGAAAGAAAGAGAAGGCATTCAGAGAATGCGCTTTAACTACATGTATTTATTAAATAATAAGCAGTGATCGCGACTTTTTCCGCTTTGTTCACTAAGTCTAATGTTGTACTCGTATATTATAATGTATGAATGTTTCAGTGTAAAAAGTTGTTATAAATGGGACCCTTAAGGTACAGACGCTAAGGGCTACAAGTTTGAGAAAGTGCGATAAACAAAGCTTACACGGTAAGTTAGTGTACCTAATTATACCTACCCTCTACAATTCTTGATAATTTTTATCAAAATATGTTCAGCGATTTCGGAGCCTATTCGCGCCAAAAAAACGCAGATCGAAAATCGTCTAAAAACGGTTGATTATGTTTAGGTGCCATACAGATGGCATATTCCATTTAATTATTGACCTTCACTTTAATATCACAGACAGATACTCCAATTTTATTTATTGGTAATTTGGATTTACCTCCAAACATACATGTGAACATTTTCGGACAGTCAAATTTCTTAAAGTTTTCTTTATAGCTTTCATAACACCTTTTAGTCAAGATACTATCAATTTTCTTGACGCAAAAATCAATCAAACCAACACATTTTAACACATAACAAGAGATTGTTGACCACTTAAAGGCTATGTTTGAACAGCCTAGCTGTTGTTTTTGCAGTAGGTAATACCTGGTTCAAGCACCTTTCTCCTCAAACAGAACGGCGTAATTTTCAAATAGAAATTATAGAAACGCTCATATTAGCTTGCTTGTTCATTATATACAATTAGCCAACATTTGGTTTTATCATCCTCACGTGTAAACGAAAATAACCATTTCCGCGGCATGAAATTTCTGTAAAAGTAAAAGTGCAGATTTCACTCAATTACTTTCGATGTAATTTTGCATTGTAATATGAGTGTTGCTCGATGTCAGTAGGTACCAAGACGTCTCAATGCAACATTTATAATTTAGCAAGAACAGCATATTCACAGAACGCACTGAATTAATTCGACGATCAAGTAGTTCAGTTGTTCAGTTGGTCTACCAAGCGAAGGTACGCGGGTTAAATCCCAAGCAGGGGCGAGGATATAACAATTAAATTATAATAACATTTTTACTTTTTAAAAAGGGGTACGAGTACTTTTGTGTTACTAAGTCCCTGTCTATGAGATAATTCAATTCCGTTTTGAATCTACTAACAAATGTTTCTCTTTTGTTTCAGTGTCAACATTTTTATCCCAAACATTATGATTTACAAATGGATATTATGATAAGAGTGAAGTGTTGCCAAGAAACTAAAAATCCAAAGTGAGGAAATCGTGTGGGGGTGTATGTTTCGCAACGTTCAGTTCCTTTCCTGTTGTTGTTGTTATTAACTAACAAAAGTCAATATGTCGGATAAAACGACATCGTCTGTCGGCCCTAGGAGTTTCGAAACGATTTCCGAGGAGGATGTTGAGTGGGAGAAACCATGGGATAAACTGTTGGACGATGTGAAGACTGCTGTTCCTACGATAATTAAGACTAACGCGTCGTGTGCGACGATATTGAAGAGTGACGAGGTGGCGTTGGCTCCTGGCGTGGTTGACTTGGAGGCTAACAAGTTGACTCGGTCGAAGAGCCTCAACCAGCGCAGAAACAGCAGCGGTCTCCTGGGCTCCATCCCGCGCCAGCTGCGTCTCTCTCTCCGTGGCGTGCGCAGCGAACCTTCCAGCGTCAAAGACGTGCCGACTACTAGAAACGATAGCTCACTCAATCTTCTTCTTAGGTGAGTTTTCTTTCCTTCTTCATTCAGTTGATAATGGAATGCGACTGGTCAGACTTTCAGTCTGAAAGGTGCCACGTAGGTATGCAAGACCACTGACCAATATCCAATATATCGAATAGGTCTGCAGTCTTGTTCGAGGTTGGTTACAGTTGAATCTGGGCCGTAATAGACTTAAGACCAGTCTGTCTGTGCCACTTAAATAACATAAAAAAGCTTTTAAACTCACATCCGAAATGATTTCACACATTGCCCCCATCCCATCTTATCATTAGGCACCTACATCGACCCGAGACATTAGTGGCTTAGTGGTGTACAGCCGATGTTCTTCGAGGAAAACGTAACCAAGTGTAAACTATTAAATGATCGGCGTTACATATTCACACGTGATTAAACAATTAGAGTGTAGGACAGCTGACACGATGCCGTTAGGAATTTCGCACATCAATTGGAGTCATACGTCAATACGGATTATCCCAGAAACGTTTGAGCTGGAGAGCCTTTAAGAGAAAGGCATAAATTGCAATCAGTTGAACATGGCAGTAAAGTGCTAAATAACTTTGGACCGCCTAGCACCGATTCTTATGTGGGACGTTGGCGTTGTGTAAGGTACATCATACATTGTATTTTTACCGAGTTTTGTAGGATCTAAAATTTTAGTTCGCGCACTGTGGTCCAACAAAAATCTGAGAGACGGATTGACTTCCTGATCGGATGTGCTTGTAACATAGACAGGAGTAAACACGGAACAGCTAGTATAAAATAATATAAGTTTAGTAGGGGGAAATCGACCATCGACCAACGACCGTCTACCTCAAAAATCGGACACTATCGGACTCAAATCGAATGACCGATTAAAAAGGATTCATGCCTTCTTTTGTTAGAATAATTTCTCTTGAGAATTCCTATTATAAAAGTCGGAGGTCAACTGTGGCGCCCATACGGCTTCCTCCACGGTCACTACGCTTTATTACTTCTTCATCGACCCGTCTTTGTAATTATTATTATCCACTTGGCCGGCCTTCGGGTTTATTACCTTCGCGCTTATTATGCATGGGGCTTCGGCGTAATCAGTTTTCTCCGAGACAAATTGAAGAAAAAAAATACGCGAACCTTCGCGAGGCGATGACGCGTCGCGCATTTTAAGTCCACACCAATACGTATAAGGTTTTCCGTCTATAAATGATTTAGAATGAGATTTACCAGGAACTTTCGGACGTATGCAAAATTTATACGGAGGAAACGGACGTCCTTCTTTTTAGCGTGATTCGCGATGATGTGCAGGAAGCTAGGAGGTGAGACGTTGAGCAGACGAGACAATAGCAATGTGTAGAAATCATCATGCAGTTTTAGATACTCCATTGATGCATCTCAGATCTCTAGAACACTGATGGCAGAATAGGTTATTTTAATTCTACCGAGCACGGGATGACTAGTTACCACGGATCTATTCTCAGAATGAGAAGGACCACCACACTGGGAGATGAAAAGGTTACATGCTGTAAGTTTTTGCTTTGACTTCACATGCCTTGGAGAACTTTGTGGATAACTCTTAAGCATCTATTTTTTTTTTGTTTAAAATAAACTACACGTAACTTAGAAAAGTAGCCTGTGGAATGAAGGGCTTGGGATTCGAACTCTCCCGAGTAGAAGGCTGAAATTTTACTCCACTAGCTGGTACTGCTTCCTTCGCAAATGTTATTCATTTGCAAATGATCAGTATCAAAGTATCTATTGAAATTCAGCCGTTTGAATAAGCCACCTCACAACGGTGAAAGTCGTGCAAATCTTTTATAGTCCGACACATCTAGCGAAGGGCTTAATAATCGCGCGGCGAGTGTCAATCGTAAATAATTGACAATCAAGCCGCGTCGGCCGACAGTTGTATGGTTGACCGCTAGTGGCGCTCTTGAGCGCTTCCATGCTTCGGAGGGCACGTTATTTGTCAGTATTCGGAGGGCACGTTATTTGTCGTATCAGGCCGGTATCGTTAGTTGTCAGTCGTTAAGCCTTATCGGACTAACCATGCCTTTTTTTTAATGTGAATAAGATAGGAAACGGGCATGCAGCTCCACCCATACGCTGCCACCCATGACATTTTTGGCAAATCTCGAATACCTCCAGTAAGTATGAGATTTTAATGAGAATGTTAGTTGGTCAGTATTCGTTAGTATAAGAATTATGGGGAAAGGACTGTTAGTGACTGAAGTCCTGTTAGTCGATGTTAGTGATAGTCCGGTTGGTAGTGGTTGGTAATGGTCGTGTTCGAAGCTGGCCACAGATACGTTGCTACCCTTGATGACTAAGGTGGTCGCCTCTTGTATAAGTGTAGCTGGCATCCACACCTTTCCGGCGTAGCACAATTGCTGAAAAACAATTAGGTATTTCACGGCAGAAATTGATGTGGTGGTGGTACCGCCCCGGGCGGTTTGTCAATTTTATTTTTAAATTTAATGCCGTATGTCGACACAGGAAATGGTAATAATATATATTCTTCCCGCAATTGTTCAATGGCTATAAAATCAATCAATTCGCGATTCACGCTATCTAATTAATTCACAACAGTATCTATTGCTTATTTATTACATTATTAAAAACAATCGTGGATCGGAGCCAGTTGATACATACCGCCCTGGAGTTTTATAGCTTAGTTATAGGCGGTTTACATTGTATTAGCGAAAAGAAAAGAATTAGTGAGTTATTATGCATTAGAGATTCACCACAGTTAAAACGCAGTGCTGGTGCAGTAGGTAAGTCATTAAGTAAGGTCCCATCACGGCTTTTCCTACTTTGCACTGGTGCACTTAACTAATTTGCCTGTTTATACTATAGTAAAGGGCATGGTAACGCTAGCATTAGAGATAAAAAATACTAGAACACTGTAGAATACTGGGAAAGCGATTACTTAAACATAAACTAACCAATAACGGTAATACAAGTAATACAAGTTACTCTCTTATGCTTTATGCTTCAGTGTAGCATACATTTGTAGATTGGCTTAGGAGGTGAGTCAGGACTCAGGTGACTTAGAAATTTACTCTCCTTAACACTAGTTCAATGTAAACAAGGCCTTTACACGCGGATTCCTTGCACGACTGTACGAAGAACGTAGCTCGCTCCCGAGGCCGTTCACTTCCTCGCCGATAGTACATACGGAGCACCAATCCGCAAAACAATATGCATATTAGCGTATGTCGAACTCGTTTTCGTATGTGCGTCGGCTTCCACTCAATTGTTATTGCATCTCGCGGTGACGCAACGTTCGATCCATTTGCAACTTTAAATTCTCAGCTACATGGTTCACAGTAGCTATGACGCATTTCTGTGAAATGGGGAATTCAAATATTCGCAAACGGCACATAGTTCGGCCCGCTTCCTGCCATGCCTTATCGTTTCTCTCAGGCTTCGCCCTGAATTCTGATCGCTGTTTTCGAGCACGTTTCGAAACTCCTTTGAAGCAAACACTAATGGAGCATCCTTACTTAATATGAATGCGAAAGTGTGTTTGTTCGTTTGTCCGTCTTTCACGCAACAAGGGATCGACGTGATTATTTGCATTAAGATGGTGTATGGCCTTTAAATGACGTAGGCTACTTTTTACAAAATAAATCATCCCCCAAAGGTATATATTGGGGATTACATTCTGTATGGAAACGAACTACCGGCTTCGGATCGGCTGCACTGAAAATCAGTACTGCTGGTTCTTTGTCCAGCCAGCAGCTTATACTGAGTGCAGTTCATTGGTGTAGGTACTGCAACATAGATGTATGCTTATGTAAAATGTTCTTTGGTTTTAATTTTAAAATACAACGTAACGTACCAAATGTCGGTGTTGTAGTGTAATTCTCGAATAAACACGGTTCTATCTATTCTTTTCTAATTTTACCGGGCAGAACCGTGGGCAAAGTCTAGTTTTAAAATATGTAATTTTCGCATTGCACTAGGTACTTAATCGATGACGACGTGACACAGTTAACTTGCGGTTGCTATGGTCCAAATTGTTACACGTGTGTTCTTATTATTATTTTCAAACGTTTTGTGAAGAAAGCATTTTCTTTTAAGTCAGCATGTTTACGAAATGGAACACGAATGGAATTCTGCAATACTTTGTTACTTTTGTTACGTGTAGGTACCTACTTGTTTGTATAAAAAAATAGCTTACATCTTCTTTAAATCAAAATATTTTAATTCTTCCGTTCAATTTTAATTCTATCTGCCACGTCCATTACCTATATTATAACCGACCCGATTCTTTTCAACGGCGATTGATTTTAATAGTGAGATAAAACCTTTCTATGAGTAATTTTTCAATGATATGTTGTACTTATGAGCCAAAATGAAACAATTTTAACGTTATTTACAATCCAATTCAATGAGATCTATAGCATACACCAATGTACTATGAAACAAATGCAGGTAAAGAAAGACACGTCGATTGAGTCACCTGCAACTGTTTGACAGAATTTCAGATGAATGGAATTTGAATATAGAAATTATAATGACGTGATCCGTTACAAAATACCGTAGTAGCAGTTGGACAAATAATGACGAAAATCGTCTTTGTGTCGATAAGACAAAATGAGCCATCAGTGGTTGTTCTACGAAAGTTTGTCGATTCCCAAAAGTCAAGTAAAGTTTTTATTATTCGTCTATGAACGTCATCAAACAGGTTAGCCCGAATCGGTACATTTAACGATCAAATTAACGTTTATTTAACACAAGCTGCTCTTCGCAGTTTCGCTTGAGGAAAATGTGTTCTTTTTTCACACAAATTTTGTACACCCCATTTCATCTTCTTAGGGGTGTGGGTTGTGAAATAAATTTTAGCAATAAACAAACTTGGAGTGTCTGTCTGTGATTTTAAAATTCAGCTTCAATGAATTGTTACATGTCTTCGTGGGAGAGACGTGCTAGAATAGGCTCCGAAACCGCAGAACAGTTTTTTATGAAATTTTCAGGGATTGTAGAGGGTGCACTGCACTAATTTACTGTATAGGTTTTGTGTTATGTCAATATCTCAAATGGTTTTTTAGTATCGTCTGTATCCTAAGGGTCCTAGTATAAAATAAAATGGGGTTCTCAGCGGATTCGTACCCTTTAAATAATTAAAAATTTCAAGTGTGTAAGCGTAAGATTTCACGATTTGTAAGTTATATTTCGGATGATATGGGCATGTGAAAAATATAAATTTATTTTGTATTTCATCTTCCATTCAATGGTCCGTGAACATTATAATATATCCAACCTCACTCTATTCGAACTCGCTTATTAGCATAATATGCGGGCAAACTCGCAGGAGCAACCGACGAGTTATAATTTCGAGTTAACCTTCGTCATTCATATCATTTAGATCTTTATACGTTAAAATTAAACCGAGAATCAAGGGAGTATGTATGAGAAGGGTTGAGAAAAAACTTCCGGATTAACGCTACTGCAATTGATTTTATAGAACCGAACCTTGGTCAAATTCACCTTCTGAAGGGTTCATAATAGTCGTACTTGATCAAAATTCGCCTATTGAAGAGTCCCTACGTAGTACTTGGCCAAAATTCACCTTTTGAAGGGTTCATTTTACTTAGTCAAAATTCACCTTTTGCAAAGTTCATAAAACTTGGTCAAAATTCACCATCTGAAGATTTCATAAGCCATTGTATGGATAGCGCGTATCAAACCCGGCCGAAACCGCGGGAAACGTTTAGTACCTCTAAAATAAAGGCACTTAACCTAACCTTTAAGTTCGAACACGTTCAGCGTTTTAGATGGAAATAACGTCATCGTAGAGTGAATCACTTTGCAGAATATAAGCAACTAGTGACTGGCACTATTTATAAAACACGGTAGTAAGTATACAGCTACGTTTGTGACGCAAACTTTTTGTTTTAGCGGACTTTCACATGACGTGTGTGTCTGGTTTATACCTACGTCAATAAATAAATGATATAATACATCTCACAACAGTGAACGATACGTTGTGTTATTTATTTCATTAAAATTATGTATGTGTAGTCGTCATAATTTTATACTGTAGGTATGCCCGAACAGGGTAGACTGTTTTTAGCTGTACATATTATAATTTAAACACCTTTTCCTTTCATTAAAACAGTCACCATTAAATGAAAATGTCTATCTATCAATTTATCGCTTATTTTATTATAATTATTGCTCATGATATATTATTATCCACCACAATGTTTGGCCCTGTCGTGTCGTGTCTAAGATACTGGCAGCATTTAAGCTAATACGTTCAGCAAGGAGGTTGGTAGGTGGTAGAACCTGTATACGGTTCGCACTGGGCGGTGCCACCGCCACACCCATTTCTGCCGTAAACTAATTGTCTTACCACAATTGTGTTTCGGTCGGAAAGGTGTGGACGCCGGTTACACTTAACAAGAGGCGAACATCTCAGTCCTCAGGGATGGCAACGCATCTGTGACCAGCTTCGAATAGGA
>DWLO01002025.1:0-13422 GCA_018245335.1 Dalla quadristriga | reverse complement strand
CGATTGATATATTTTTAGCACAATTTTATTAGGTAACACATGACACCTGTCACCTGTAATTGAATCTAAGGACTTAACCCACTTATGATTGTTGATTGATGAATTGTTGAATCTCTCGTATACATGACCTAGTTTATAATATTATCATTTATTTAAAACCGCCTTCGTTCGCTTTCTGCTTTGCCCAAAGGTTGACTGGTAGAGACTGGTAGAGACTGGTTGAATTTTAGTAGTGCACCTCTGATACCATTTTGTTTATTTGGTATACCTACCTTATAATCTTTAATAAATATATGAGTGTGTAAAACAAAATGAGGTCCTGAAGGTATTATTTTTAAGTACTGGTTAGTAAATTTGACACGGAAAGCTTGTACAACCTTGAAACACGAATAGTCGCAGTGCAGATTATGAATGTAGTGTAGGTGATAACGATATCAATTGGAATTGAATATAATGAATTTTACACTTAAACATAACATAGCATACACAATTCATTACCACAGAGGCCTAAAGAGATGTAAGCATGTGAAAATCTATCTTTTTAGTTAAATTAAAATACTCTGATCAAGCGGCGACCATCACATATAAATTGGATAATAATCGGAACATCAATATAATTTTGACTACTTCTATTTGTTCAAGCAAAAGAAAACCTACTTACCCCAATATTGTTCCGTTGTTAGCTCCAAACAATGACGTTTTTGTTAGAAACATCTTTGGCTGCAAAGCTTATTTTATTATAGCTCATCTTAAAACTGAGATACGGTGTATTACAGCAGTCGATACAAGTGAAAAATGTTCCACGTATATTGTGCGTACTGTCACGAAATCTAAACCAGTTAAGTCGCGAGATAGCGCTTGTTATATAATTTTACAGTCAAAGTAACTCATAAGCCGCAATAACATCGGTAGTTATTCAGGGGCGTTGGAATCACATACATTATATTTGACATTATTTTGATTTAAGTAAATAATATAATAATATATTATTTAATATCAACCGAGTCCAACTATTAATATTTATACATTATTAATTTCTACATTTCTCACGTCTCAGATATCAGGTCTTGGTCGATTGTGTCGTTTCTTGTGCGTGTGCGCCACCCCCCAAAACAGGGAATCCTAGCAAGGATTTGTATGTGAAAGTGTGTTAAATGTAAACCGGACACATCATTTGTATGGCCTTGATCTGTAATGTAGGTTCTGTGTAATATTCTATTCAGTACTATATTTTATTGCTCAAAGGAACGTTATATTGTACACAGATAAAACTTTTTAAGAACACAATATAATTCTTAAATAAATATAATTTATTGTGCACCAAAAAGAGAAATACAGTAAAAAGAACTAAGCAGAATTTACACAAAAGACATCATCATCATCAGACATTATCATCGCTAGCCAGCGATCTCTTCCAGACAACCTTTAGGTATAAATCTAGAAAACAAGAAAAATATGTTGGGATGCACACCTTAAATTGAGAGACCTACAAGTATAATTAAATACGAAATAAATAGGTATGAAAAATGAGATACTAGTAAAACATTTTAATAACATAAATCCTTTAAATACCTTTGCTACGCCCAAGCCTCGTATTTCCAATGTCGAGTACCTCAACACAGACTGTTCCACTCTTTTATGGAGGCGCTTTATACCGTTGCTATTAACAATCTGAAATTAAGGAAGGGTATTTTGTTCCATGTCTCTATGTTCTGAGAATATCTAACGAGCATAGAGGGTTCGTTCAGACACGCGGGAACCGCGCGATTGTAAAACGTGAACGCACGATAAATAATTACTAGCCAACTTATAAATTCGATATCAAAGAACGAAACAATGCTTCTTTTAAATCAATTGAAGTACGTTGTACCTACATTCCTATAGAATGTCCTGTGATTTCTGTGATGTCCTGTGTGTTCTTGAAAAATGTTGAGTTGTGGGAAAAGATCATTAATGGCACTTGCATAACCAAACCGCAACTGAAGTCCAACCCGTTTTAATTTCATTTCAAACTAGGCAAACAGTGGCGTAAAATGGTTGCAGGCTTAGAATTGTTTCTGTACATCCGAGTAACGGATATTTTGCCAGCCATCAAAAATTTGTTTCTGTGCGGGAAAATTGGCTATTTGGCATATAGTGTGCTTTTTGCCGCTCTTTACCGACAGACTCATAATATTATTACGTGTTTGTTGATCTCTCAGATTAGTCAATTGCAACGCTGTGCGATTAAAGACAGCCAGTAACATTCAATGGGAGAAGGGGAGCGTGAAAGATTTCTTTAAAGTGGTGGAACCTTTGAATGGTTCGCCTGGCTGTTGGCTACAACCCATGAGCGGCCCACTGCAGGGCATGTGGTGTGGTTACAAGTGGGAAGGCCTAGGGCGTTCTCCATTACACTGATACAGTGCGGATTGATGGAGGGGTTAGTGGCCAAGCCGAGAACCATATATTTTAGGCTGCCCGAGTACCTCCTACAAGGCTCAACTATTGTTATCCAACAATATCAACCGAGTCCAACTGCTTTAGTACCCTCCGTAGCATGGATCACTCTCATAAAATTTTGCCACTTTTTACAAATATGATATACCTTAATTTTTCGACAGGAATAACACAAGTGTGTTAAAAGTGAAAACAAATATTTAAGGTAGTTACCTCAGGACATGGAAATTCAGTAGCTGATTGAAAAAATGATATGTCAGGACATAGTCTACGGACGTCTTTATCGATCTGCAGAAGGACTTCATTGTCTTTAAAATATGTACTCCATGAACTGTCCGGACTTATGTTTAATGGATGATCTGTTGGGCCGCCAGGTAAAACTATTATCTCATCTGAAACATTAGCTGTATGTTAGGAAAATCTAACTATAGACGCATTGGCGACTCTTCTGGTGTTGCTAGTGTCCATATGCGACGGTGACCACTTATCATCAGGACCGTCTGCTTGTTTGTTGAGCCTCAACTTGTTAAAAAAAAAACAACATCAATGTTGACATCGTTAGTACAGCGAAGGAACAGAACTCTTTACTAGCATCTGGTCTTAGAAACGTATCTGGAGTTCTAGACTTGAATAGGAAAGTAGTCAAGCATGCAGGATGCTCAGAACCTACATAGCTTCACACACATTCATAGGTTGTGAAAGGCCTGTTATCAAATCAAATGCTTAATAATTAATATTGTGTTTGTTGGTTTGTCCTTCGTTCACCCTGCAACAGAGCGACGGTTCGACATGATTTTTTGCATAGATATCATTTAGGGACCGGAAAGTAACATTGTTTATTTTTATCCCAGAAAAATTCATGGTTCCACCACCATCCAATTCCACCCATAGACATCAGACAAACCTCGAACAGGACTGTACCAAGGGACTGTTGGTGTAAGTAAACCCAGCTAGCAACAGTTAGTACTACTACCATTCAAAGCTGATCATAGATATGGCTACCTTTGAGGACAGAGGTCGCCTATTGCATAAGTGTGGCTGGTAACCAACAAAGACAATGGGACATTTAAGTATATTGAATACCCATTTGGTTCTTTGATTACATAATATTATAATATCTTTTGAGACTGCCCAGACAGATATTGAACAAACTCTTCAGCTTTATAACATAACTGTTATGGTTTTCTTAGAAAACATTATTCATATTTACTATATGAAAAATGTACAATTATACATTACCAATGAATTGTTTATACAACTGCCTTTTCTTGGTTAGTGTTGTTTCACGTGAAGATTTTTCATGTGGAATAAAATGTAATAATATTTTCCATACTAAAGAGCGTAGTCCTTTGTCATCAGGAATTCCTGTACATAAATAATTCATTATCTGCATTAAATACATGACTCGTCAATGTGTCTGTGATAATTGAATGAATCAGGTAGAAATAAAGAGTAGACCAGAGATTTAGAGTCTTAAGCTTTTACTTGTCATAATTATACATATATTAGAAAGTAAATAGTAATTTCATTTTAGATGGGTATGCGGCAATACTCACGTTGATTTATCGGGATCGACTAGTTTCGGTCCAATACGTGGGCCTTCCTCAGGAGTTACCGAGCGGCGCCATCCTAGACCGAAACTGGTCGGGCGATCCCGATAAATCAACGTGAGTATAGCCACGTACCCATCTAAAATGATTACGAACACTCACAAATCCTTTAGTAGAACAAAAATAATTTTATTGTTTTAATCTTAAAAAGATAAACTTTATCGTCCTTTCTATCACCTTGGGGATAAAACTTCCTGATGTTATAAAAATATTTCCTGTATTTATAAAGAAACTGTCAACATAATTCTTGTAACTTAAATCTTACAAATGAAGAAGTTTCGTACAACCTTTCCAACCCTTATTTAAAACCCTTTAATCTACCTACTAAATGTCAATCTTTATAGTTTGAGATTTTGTGATTAATGAGTCAGTGAGAGTTATATTTTGCTTTTATACTTCCCTAAAGGGGGAAAAGAAAGGGCAAGCAGACCACCAGAGGCTAAAAGGTCACCATGCCCTAAGGACATCGCCAGATATGAGGTATGTGGAAACTAGTGAAACACCAACACATTGCTAGCCCTATGCGAGATCTCATTTGCTAATGTATTGAAGAACTCTTTTCCCCCAATTTAATATGCCATCCTTTCTACCTATTTCCTTCTCTTGGATACCATGTTATCAGCTTACTTGACACTAACCAGTTGACACAAACCTCAAATATTCTGCTGTCTTGCCTAGTTGCTGATATGTTTAATCTAATAAATATAAAATAACTCACCATTAAATGCGAGCTTTCTTAACTTTTCAATGTCAACAACATCCTGCTCCAGAGCATCTTCGAAAGCTTTTATCCTGCAATTTGTTAGAACACAGTTTATTAAGTAACTGGAATATCTGTAAGATATGAATTATCTTTTGATTGCTTCCACAAACATTGTTGTGCGTAATCTAGGCACTGTAGGAGGCAACTTATACACCAAACCAGTAGGCAGTAATAGATACCGAAGCAGTGGTAGATAATTTTTTTTAATGAAATTCAATAAGAGTACATTCTTACCATACATATATACGTATTAAGTATATGAGTATATACATATACAACATGAAAAAATAATCCAAAAAATAGTCTTGTGGTGGCCTATCCCAGTTACTTGGAAAATCCTTTATCTTTATCCTTTCCTTAGTTCTTAAATCAGTCATAATTAAAATACTAAATAACCAAAGTACCAAACTTTAAGTAGGACCAAAGTTGTAATTTAAATTGGTCTCTAGTAAAGTCAAAAAGGAAGTAAATTTATGGTGGGTGGATTGTAAATAGCAGTGTTATCTCAAACTGTAGGTAAACAATGCACAAACTTAAATGTAACTTTCAATGGGGAGTACCTCGCTTTGTGTAAACTCATAATGACTCCTATTACTCAACACATATGTATGAAGATCATTTATAATCAAATATTTATTTCTTCCAAGTATTTAAAACAATATACTCGATTTTAATTTGATAATTTCGAGTTGAAAAGTACCTTGACTGACTTGACTTGACTTTTGTATAGAATAGCGTTGGTTGACCAACGCAAAAAGTGACACGTGTCATCAAAACTTGTAAAAATTGACATTGATAGATTAGACTTTTATGAGTACTATTTAGAGCGGAATTAACACATATAGTGCCACAAACTTATCTGGCCCGGAGGATGCATAGTATGCCTATTGTCTGCAATTACTGGCAATGGCAGTGTATTATTTATCTCTGTAATTCTCTCTTCTTCTTAACACATTATTCTTATTAACACATATAGTGCCACAAACTTATCTGGCCCGGAGGATGCATAGTATGCGTATTGTCTGCAATTACTGGCAATGGCAGTGTATTATTTATCTCTGTATTTCTCTCTTCAAAGCTGATAAAAATTATAGACATATGCCACGTCTTAATTGACTCTCGTAAAACGACACACACTACTTTTGTCGCCCGACAATATTCAAACAAAGCATTTCCAACGCATCCATGGCAACCTACTAACTTTAACCATAGAAAACACAATGGGTTCTAACTCGTAAAGTGAAACTAGGCGAAAAAGCCTCATCAGCATCGCTGGCACGGATGCATCTATCAATTTGTATACGAGGAAGAAAACCCCTGACAACTAATGCGTCATTGTGTGGCCGGCGCGGAACCCATTTTCAGATTTACCAAGCTCACAGTAGACGGGCGTAGGCCGAGAAGGAACACTCATGTTAAAATAACGACTTCAATACACTTTTCTCTAATTATACTTTTCAATTAAGTAACTACACGGACGGCTGTTCTGCCGGGCACGTGGTGGAGGAGTGCGTTCACAACGGAGGCTACTGAACGGAGCTTTCTGACCGGAACACAATTGTTGAAAAATAATACAATACAATACAATACAAATATTACACACCACAAACTTATACAGAGAATTTAGAAGAAAAATACCAAAGCGTATGCAAAAGGCGATCTTATCGCTGATAGCGATCTCTAATTAATTATTCCACGGCAGAAATGGATGGAGCAGTTCTACCACCATTTGCCGTACAGTCCAATTTGAAAAGATTAAAATATTTACATTATTGTATTTACTTTTTTAATGATCAGTGAGTCAATGATAGTAACATAAGTAACTAAATTGCAAACACTGAACTTCTCACGATTTGACAAGTCTTAAATATGAATGGTCTTAATGATATTAATGTAGATAAATGTTATGCCTACCTAGCTTTCTCGCCATCATCCAGGGCGGCCTGGTAGAGAATGCCGTTGGGAATTAAGTACGCCCTTTGTTTCACTAAGTTTTAGGTGTTGCAAGAAGATTAAATAAATAAAAAGTAAAATTATAGTCTTAAGTATTTACATTATCTATTAATCTAATCTAATCTTCTGTTTAAAGCTTCAAAAGATCAGAATTATGAGGGCGAGAAAAACAGGGAAAATTGGTACGTTTAACGATTCACACCGGCATGCTTGCGGAAACTTGGCCTGACGCACTGCCGCAGCGCCGGTTAGAATTTCTCGAATAAGGTTTTGGAAACATTACAATCGCAGTGAAAGTAGTGGGTACCTAAGTTATTATCTGTTAAACTCAGTGAGTACGCAATAAAGGTTTTATTTTCTTATATTACATAAAAAAGTATTAAATCTACAAAGTAAATGAGAATACTTAACACCGATATCATTCCCATGTTCATCGATTGATATTTGTAATATCCTCCATAAAACTGATTAAAAGATAATGTTGCGCACAGTAGATTTAAAAGGATTCCTCCGCTTAGAAAAAGGGTCACTATAAATTTGTTTGGGTTTAGATGCAACCCGACCTCGAGCATAAAGCCTAAAGTAACTATGATCAACGCCCCGTACACACCAGACAGTATAAACTGCTCTATAGAGGTCAAGTCTTTGCGTTCGGAGTTGAAGAAGAAGCCTAAAACCATCATCGCGAGAGACAATCCTCGTAAGCACATTTGTACTATTTCATATGGCATTTTAATTATTTAACCGTATAAAATTAAGATTTACTTATTTATTGTTAAGACACTGTAAACGTCATTGGCATAGTTACTGAGTCATTGGACTGAGCCACAGAACAACTATCAGACTGAGCATTGGACACGGTATAAAAATACGAATAAAGTGAAATGTGATGTGGTCAAAGATTTTACAGCGTTTAATAATACACAGGCAATTTATAGTAAAATTATGACAATAACCTTTTTTTAAATTAAAGCGTTTTGTACGGGGAAGTAGTGTAAGTATTTAAATAGGTATGTTTTCTTTAGGCTTAACGGCAACATACGAAACGATTTATCTGGTGCACATCACTATGGTATAGTTCCTTTCTGATGATTCAAAAAATTCCCCTCCTTGTACGTATTAAAAAACAGGTGCAAATAGAAAATTGCAAACAGTAAGGGGTAATAGCCAAAACTTGAAATGTAGCGATCGATGACAATCCTTGGACAATACAGAACTGTTGCTATGTTAATCTCAAAAAGACGTCCAATCTTCCATCGAATCCTATCTGGTATCAAAACTCTGTTTTCTGTCGCTCTTTGTAGAAGAAAATATGTCAGTAATATCTTTCTGTGTCTTTAATAAGCACATTACGCATCTTGACACATTTAACTGTACAATCGGTAAATCTAAGAGGACTACGAGACAGGAAATTTATGATACCATCAAAAGCTTGCAACACGCTGTTAAGACGTACTCCAGATCACCGTATAAATTGTTTACACCTACGTTTACCGTGGATAAATAAGTTTTACTTTAAAAATACATAATTTCTGTATAAACCAGCCCTAAACCTAAAGCACTACACGTGTCGTGGTCGTGGATTATACTCGTAAGCTCACGGAAAGCCCTAGAGCAAGCGAAATACCTCGCAATACAGATTTTTCCGTAGGTATACGTTTTAATCGAATTTTATGCAATTACATTTCTCAGCGCAATTATAAAGTTTGAAGAGAAATTTAATTCTTATCTTAGATAAGAAGAAGGCAACTGAGTAATAATAAGAACTTCATCGCCTTTAATCTCGTTTTCGTTTTAAGCTTGTTCGGGTCGCCAGGGTATCCGGTCTAAAACGTGTGAGTTCAAATATCTATATATTATCTATATATACCTATGTATCGGTCCATGTTTATCCATCTCCTAGAGCAAAATATTCACTTATTTATAAATGTTCTAAATTATAACTAGATTATAATACAGAATACGTGGTCTAAGCAGGATACAGATGAAGCACGAAAACGACCGCGAAAGATTTGCTACCTACACGGTTTGCGGTACCTATTCGAACTTCCGACCGCAAATCGCTTCGATCACAAATTGATTCAGTTTCTATCGATTGACAAAGACCCGTGGGGCTATGATCACTTCTGTCGTGCTACCTACTGATACTAATCCTTTTAAGGCTTCACAGTTGGAAAATCTTATCTGTAACGTAATCCCATGAGAAATAACGCGTGGAATCTTACTGGCTGGTCAGTTATTTATTAAGTCTTTAAGGTAGTGGAATCTGAATACCGTCACACCTATTTCTGCAGCAAAGCAATTTGTTGCTAAAGCAATTTGTGTTTCGGTTTGAAAGATGTGGTTGTCGGTTACACTAAAATTCGCCATGTTATTTAAATGGCAAACTTACGAGTATATTAGAGACTAGCTATACTCTGTCAAGCGTTGCTGTTCTAAGTCTGATTAAATAGAAAAGGAAGAAAGGAGAAAGCACACGTTTATGATATTAAATTTTACAAAGCTAGGAAAATAACATAAAAACTCGCCTGTATTTGAGTGCAACGTTGTGTCAAAATTTCAAAGCAATCAGTTGTAAAGCTTTCGGAGCAAACGAACATTTACATCTTGATGATTCATAATTAGTCGCAGGTATCCTCCATGTTTATTTGTTTAGTGTATTATCTATGTGTCCATGGGTGACGTGGTGGCGGCAATGATGAAGGAAGTTACTTCCTTCATCATTGGGTGGCGGAGGACACTTGTCGGAAAAAAGAGATACAAGTACCAAACAAACAGATTGAATACTCATTAAAGTCTTTGGTGCCAAACGAGCAAATACATGTACATTTCGTTTGATACTTTTTCACTAGCCAGCCTCATCTTCGATGTGTTCATACTTGTTTATGACATACGTCATACTATCTCAATAAATTAATGAGGCACAGAGCATTTTTATTCTGTGTCTGAGCATTGAATCGAGTTTTGGATGGTTTTGTTATGTTGTTTTAATATTATGTGCATTATTTACTTACTTTTATTTTTAAATCTTTCTTTGTTAGGAGGCGGAACATGTGAAATCTTGAAACCAAAAAATGACACGACAAAACATTACTTTGATTATTGCACTCATCCAGATTGTTCTTTGAAGAACCAACACACTATGTGTATAGCGGCAAGCAAGCAAAGCCCACGGCTTTTTGCTTCGGGCATGACAACGTGGATGAGATATCAGATTCTCTTATTGCATAATAGGCATAGAGATAACATTGCCATGGGATTCGAAGCTGGACAGCCGCCAGCTACCAACATGCGAAAAATGTACTGGGACTACGAGCTGGAAAAGATGGCCGAAGTTTGGGCGAGACAATGTCAAAAGCGACATGATGAGTGTCGAAACACGATAAGGTTTAACGTGTTACAGAATATGGACGTGCGCCCCGTTGTTTCAAGAGTGACAGAAGCTCAATTGCTAGCCGATGCTGTCGGGGCTTGGTTTTCAGGCTCAAGGTCATTGCTCCCAGAAAACGTGTGGTCTTTTAGGCTCGCAAACTGTAGTGCTCCGGGAGGCTGTAATGCGCATTGGTACTCCGCCGCGGCCTGGGCTTCCACATGGAGATTAGGATGTTCACAGGCTCTTTGCACCACGAAAAAACGGTCTTGTATCCCCTTCCGCAAACGCCGAAAGACGCCAGAAGTGTCTGACGAAGAAAAAAGTGCAAATACATCGACGACTGCTGAAAATGTGTTGCGTAGAATAAAATATACGACACCAGCTAAACCGGCGCGATTTGAGGACTTTGCTAGCACGTTGGTGAATTTCGACAAGGAGTCCCCTTTGCATCGAGGATTGCTCTTGACCAATAACGAAGTAAAGCGGAAAGAAACGAAGATGATAGCGTTTACGTTCTGCAACTACGGTCCAGCGGGTAATATTAACGGCTTTCCGATATACGAGGCGGGATTCACTTGCAGCAACTGTCCGCAGGGCACTCAGTGCGGCGACCGCACTCATAGGGCTTTGTGCTCCGTTGTGGGCGATCCGGATGCTCGTAATCCTAAATGAAATGTCATTCATTTTAAAACCCATACCTTGTTATTTTGCTGTAATTTATATTTTTTATTTTGGATACAATACGTTTTCTGATTTTATTTCTATTTATTTTATTTTTATTCACGGTATAAGGCCCGTTTCACAACTAAGAAGTTTTGGAGCGTACTTCACTGTCTCCACCCCGATGCTCCAATGGTGCAGTTATTGGCCAAACTTCGTGTCAGAAGGTCATAGATAGACCGTCCGAAGGCCTCTGATAAGGCTAACGGTTAACGACCACTATGTAAAGATTCACCACGCGGTAGAACCTGTGTACGGTTCGCCCGGGGCGGAACCACCGCCACACCCGCTTCTGCTGTGGAATAATTGTTTTTCAACCATTTTGTTCCGGACGCTAAGGTGTGGGATGCCTGTTACACTTATCAGAGGTGACCATCTCAGTCCTCAGGGGTAGCAACGCATCTGTGACCAGTTTCAAATAGTACAATAGTGATTGTTACGAATTACAGTAATTGTAACCAGTTAATAATCGATAGGAAACGATTACTAACTGGAATAAATTTCACTAACAGTCATAACTCCTACAGTCCTTTACTAATGAATACTTGACTACTAATAACACCTAATACTAACAGGAGTAATATATTAAAAGTCTCTCGAACAGTCCTATTCGAAATTTGACTCGGATATCCATGGACAGCAGTAGTGGGACTGCATGCTCGTTTGCTATTCACATTAAAAATAAAATTAAACAACTTTAAACCCTCCGTAGTGCGGTCACTGCACATGAGTGTTTCGGAGAGAGAGTAGTAGCGATTTCAACCATAATCAGATATTACTTGGCTTCGCACACACTGCTGAAGATTTTATACATGGACATAATAATAATAGATAGAGAGATACAGACAATGGCATATATTATTATGTTTAACACAAGATAGAACGCAAGAACAATGTGTCTGTACCGTAGTGTAGTGAGAACTAGGAAGTGTTGAGTCAGTGGACACGATCTTCATAATTTTAATTAAGTGAAAGTAAAATTACTCATCAGCCTTTCATATAAAGCAATATGGCTAGATTGTAATTCATATGAGGTGCATTTAAGTGCCTTATATTTAGTAAATATATAATATATATATATTTATTTATTTTTAACACTAGGTGATTCCCTATTCTCTTTAGTCAGAATAGTGTAAAATAAACGAACGAAAGTATGTCAATCACTTCCTAAGTCGTTGTCAATTTCGACATACGACCAAACCAATTGCCATTTGTCCATTTGCGACACAAACCAATTTTGTTTAAAGGAAGATATAATATTTATGTATTGATTTACCTGATTAGTATACAATTGTTACCAGTTATATATTTTCGTACATTTATTTAAGGAACTATCAGCCAATTTCAAAATGCTCTCCGCTGCCAAAGTGCGTATCCATGGAATGCAAGACGAAAACTGGGTCATCAAAGATAAAATTAACCAGTACAGGGGCTTGATAAAGTTATATGGTAAGAAAATCTTTGTATGGAGCAAACGTGCTAAATTAGAGTATAATAATAATAAATTAATAATTTATACACGCTACACTAGGATCACACTAGACATCACAAATCACGACAACGACCCGAGAACAAACAACTATCTGTCACATAAATGTCTGTCCCAGCTTGAAACCGAAATCGGATCATTGTCGGCAGGCAGGTTCAGAAACGCTTGGCTAGGGTGCTTGTCCATGTAGTCGCGGAGGATAACGTCAAATTTTACTGCTACTGTTTGCGTTTCTTTTAGCGTATAGTTTATGTCTACAGTTTATCTGACTTCAGTTGCAGTAAACTCCACAAAACATTTCATAAAAATGCGTTCAGTCGTCTTAAGCGATTGATTAACTAACGTCCATCCCAAACTTTCGCAATTTTCGCTTATTTTTGTAAGATGAGCTAGCTAGGATCATAGAATATTATTTTAGCATTCGATATAGTTAACGTACCGGTTTCTACGGTGCATGCCACACACGAATTTAGTCATGTACGTGAATCGTCACGCAGTGAGATATTTACTCAGTTGGTCACATTCTCAGTTTGTCACACACGCGGTTCGTCACACCTAGTAGGTACTTGAGGTATTTTCATTAAAGAAGTCAGAACCAATACAAAAAATAACGTAACGTATTCACTACATATTTATTATAAAACAAAAAGCCTACCGACCGCCGCGTCTATTTGTCTGTCTGTCAAAAACTACCAATCGGATTTTCAAACGGTTTTCACCAATGGATGGAGTGATTACGAGGACGGTATATAATTCATTAAGATGTTGCGTAAATTGGCTAAAATATGACCATGATTGTTGAAGATATCGGAAATATTCATGCCTTCTGTGAGATTTTAGGCACAATATGCTCTGCTACCCGTGCGAAGCCGCAGCCGAATTGCGTTACGCAAAGCGATGCATTGGGTAATGAACCGACGACTTTAAAGTTCAATTTACGCATCGCTTTGTGGTTCGCAATCAACGTGCTGGTTGCTAGTAATATTTTAATATCATATATTTCGTGGTAAGTGGTATATCGATTAAAATAGAACTTTCACTAGGTGTTAAGCCGCCAGGATGGCGAAGACACCAA
>DWLO01002024.1:0-13423 GCA_018245335.1 Dalla quadristriga | reverse complement strand
ACAACGCATATCACAAATCACAACACCAAACTGCATCGAACTGGCTCGAACTGGCGCGAGTGCTGTGCATATGCGACGGGGTCTAAGTAGGGGGCGTGCGGGACGGGGCAAACATGATCAAACGTCTTCAACGATATTTTTTCACGTGCCGTTTTCCTATTTCTGATTTTTGAAATGGGCGTGTGCTGCATTATATTATTACAGACATAGATAGGCTAGTACTAGAATAGATTAGATATAATAGAACAAAAGCAGGCAAACTTACAATCCGTCTTTATGGACATAGTACAATACTATTATTTATTGCTATAGAACTCATAGAATTAAAGTTTGCAATAACATCTAATAAATCAGAAGTTTGCAATCGTATTCAAGTAACTATCGCATTGGAAATCACGTACTAATGATTATCTCATAATAACGGTGATACCTTCGTAATTTTGCTATATTAAGCACTAGGTACCTATTAACGTGATGTATTTGTATTTAATCACAGTAGGTATGTTAGTTCCATTTTGTACAGTTTTTTAATAGCTATATTCAAGGATCGCTTTGTCCCCAATGGTTTGACTGAAAATTTCCGGATAGTTTTGTTTAATTATTTCTTCATGGTAGGAGATACCTACCACCTGAACAATAGTCGCATAAGTGTACGTGTATAAGGATGTACTTAAGCTTTTATTTATTTAGCTGGATAGGTAACAAGAGGTGTGTAATTAATACATTATTTGTAGGTATCTAGAAATTCGTTTATTTATCAATAGGTATGTAATTAGGTAGTTTCAAATGTATGTGGAGTACTTAGCCAACTTAAACAATAAATATAAATGCTTTCTAAGTGTATTCTATGTGTACTTACATCAAAATGTACGCACATGTACCTACATATTGTACATCAATATCTATGTATGGACTGTGTAGATTGTACTCAAGTTGTTAGACATACTTACTATGTTAAGTACAATAAATTATGATATGCTTAAATTAAAAGCAATTTATAAAAATAAATATAGGCAATAATTAAGTTTCGTTCTTAAATCCTTACCGGAATCATACATTTCGGAACTTATAACTTATAAACATAATAATATTGATATGGCACTCGTATTACAACAATTTACATAATAATGGTCACATAATAAAAACTAAATTGTTTGTCTGGTAACTATTCGTTTCGTATTTTATAGAAACTTTGTAAAACTAATTATATGTCCATTTATTTTAGTGGATATGACTTTTACATAAGTACATGTTCTAATTCGACTACTAAATAGAAATTACAAAAAACAAGAAATTATCGTAGATTAAAATGAAAAGGGAATGAAAAAAACGTACGGTATTTTTTACCGTCCTTGGATCAAATGTAATTTAAGATGTCAGTTTAAACTGTGATGAAATATAGAACTTAGTTATGCACGTATGCACATGCAAATAAGGAAGGTCTTAATTATCCGATTGACCGATGCTCAAGTATCACTAGACTTCAAATCACGTATTGTAAATACACCGAATTGAAAATTTTCCTTTTTTCCTGCACCGGTAGCTTACTCTACAAGTCACTGATAATGACTTAGCCCAATGATATTTTACAGAAAAAGAATATCATTGACTTAGCGTCACTGCTCAAACTTATTCATATTTTATTTCAAACATTTTCTGCTGATCTATACGCCGCGGCCAGTGGAATGACCATAGGAACCAATTTAGCGTCCTCATCAGATTCACTTTCCGAGGATATGGACGCAGAGGCAGACGACACAGAATTGGATGCCGAAACACTTGTATTTTCATTTGACTTGCTATTTGTGTGAGAATTTGGGTCACAGCCTTCGATCTTGTCGGTCGCCGTCAATTTTGGTCCGTATTTAGCTAAGAACTCTAACACTACTCCATTGGACCACCCAAAACCATCCTGGACTACGTACTCTCCTCCTCCCCCTACTTTGCCTGGTTTTTCTACGTTATACTTTTCAAACATCTGCTTGTTTTCAATAAAACCTTGGTGGTTGGATCGCACCCAAGTTTGAGCTACTTGAAATGCAACGTCATTTGCCTCTCGTGTTCCTAGCGCTTCTAAAGCGTTGACCACAACACTGACTAGAGGAGGCCAAGCGTTGGGGAAGTCCCATTGCTCGCCACTTGGTATTAGAGAGGTGGGAACTCCGCCGGGGAAGTCAAGTCCGTGCGAGCTTTGCAAGTAGTTCAATACTTTCGAAGCACGAGCTTTTACAAGTACTTTATCGACAGCGCCCATCCAAAGTGGCGCAACGTTACTCGGGTAGAAATATTTTCGGTGCCTTCCGTGCATCAAATCGTAATCGTACCAAATCCCATCTTTATCATCCCACATTACTTCGTCAATGTTAGTCCTCCATTGTTTCGCTAATACCGCCCAATGAGCACCTTTTCGTCCGTTCTGCACCAAAGCTTGGAAGTAGGCTGCATTCTTTAAAGCTCTAGCGAAAATCGCATTCAGATCCACTGGAATTATTTCCGTAGCGTGTATTGTGGTTAAATTTCCCGTATTAGATCCGTCCGGATTCATAAACCACCTAGAAGAGAAGTCCCACCCGCTTTCAGCTGCACTCTTGATTTCAACATAAAAGTCTGTTTGATCTTGGTCGGTCTTGAAAGTTTGTGCATTAGTATAATCCTCATAATATGACTCAGGACGCGGTCCTTTGCTCGGAGCATGATACTTGAGCAATGTATAAGGTCTGCCATCTTTTTCAAACGTTTCCGATTGTGTATCTAGCCAGTATTCTAGCTCTGCTTCCAAAGCATGCATATTGGTTCTCAAAAATTCAATATCGTTTGTTGACTTTATGTATAAGGACATCATAGCTGATAGTAGAGGTGGTTGACTGCGCTCTTGATAGTACCATCTACTTCCATTTGGCACGTGCCCTAATTTCTGAAGCATCAGAATGAGATTTTCTATCATGCCTCGAGCCGTATCCTTCATCCCACTGATAAGTAGGCCTTCAATGATCCAATACGCATCCCAGTAGTAAAGTTCTCGAAAGCGACCTCCGGGAATGATGAAGCCGTTGGGAACAGGAATAAAACTATATAGCTCAGGATGTTCTAAGACAGTTGGCTTGATTTTTCGGCCTAAGGTGGGCCAGATCGCATTGATATCTTTACCGTACTGTCTTAATGTTTTGTCTCGGATTCCGCCGAGGAATGGAGGGTCCGTGGAAAAGTCAGTCGGGACCCAATTTTCGATTTCGCTCGTCGAATCGAAGTGTTCGTCAACGAATGCCTGCAGTTGTTCCTTTGTAGGGTTATCGTTCGTTTTGTTAAGTAGTTCGTCAAAATCTTTCAGAGTAGTGTCCTCGTCTTTTCGTAAATGCAGATCGACGAAGGTCTTGGAGTCAGGATACAAGCGGGCCATCTGTACGTGATGTAGCAGTTTACTGTCGCAGTAGACTGGCTTATTGCACGATGGCGGGAGGTCGTCGGTGGCGACGGTGGCCACTAAAGCCAGCAGCATAAAATGTTTCATCTGGAACAATAGCAAATAAGAAATTTATTATAATGTTGATTGCTGGAACGAATACAATCATTGAATATTCTGTAATCCTACGAATCTTCTCTAAGAATCTCTTATTTACGTAAGAAACATCCTTAGAAACAGCCGGCTTAGCCAAGTATCTCCTGTGATGTAATATTTAACTAATGAAATACATACATAAAATTTTGTTTTAAGTACCAGTTGATGAAGAATTTTGATTTCATCCTACTCGTAGCGAAGAAATAGTTTCATTTTGCTTAGTTTCTTGCTTCAATTTTCGCATTTGTAATATCAGTAAGATTTATAAAAATCATTTTCCAGTTGGTAAAGCTAATTTCTGGTGAAAAAGTGTGCCTACTAAAGTTTTTATTATATCAACTCGTCATTAAACCTGACCGAATTTTTTATCATATTTGCAGTGATTCTCGGATCGTTAGAGGTAAGTGATAATCTAAGCCAAAACAAACAAAAAACTTGGGTAGGTAATTTAATTCAATCATAATAAAAACGCAGGTAAAAAATATCACTGAAATACCGCACCTCCATCTAAATTATTCTAAATCAAAGCAAAAACTAAACACATAAAAACGTTGTCGCGCATTACCTACGCTGTATAATGAGACGATTTTTATTTCACTTCACGGCTTTTTAGTAAGCGGCATGTAACTGTTGGCCTATCTTAGTATCGTTATCGTATTTCGGTTGGGACTCGCTAACCAATAGATTGCATGTCACCCACGGCTGCTTTCGGTGTAGGAAAACACCGTGAGGAAAACTGTATGCCTGAGAGTTCTCCATAATGTTCTCAACGGCGTGTGAAGTCCGCCAATCCGCACTTGGCCAGCGTGGTGGACTGTGGCCGTACCCTTCTCCCCTTGAGAGGAGACCCGTGATCAGTAGTGCGCCATTGATGGGTTGTGATGATGATACCCACATAACATCACTGCCGCAGTTGTAACTTCCTCACTGCCGCCATTAAATGTACGGATCGCTTAGACTCGACCATGATACAATTTGCCCTTGCCCTTGGTTTTTATCAGAGAGAGCGCGATGCCTTCAACAAATAATGGCAACCGGTATTATGGTGGTTACAATTTCCTATTTTACTAACTGAAATAAGTTTACTATGACGTTGCATTCTGAAAAGAGCCAAACCTGAGATTCAGAACTTTTGTAAAATCCTGTACGATACAAATAAAGTACTTATAAGGAAATTATTTATGGTAGGTAAACTGTGGACTTTGGTTTCGCCTCCGCCAGTTCAAAATTAGTTGTGCAATTCATTCTTTAATATGTTTCTTTAAAATGTATAGGAATAGGAACTGATTAATTATGTAACAAAAAACAAACGCAAGGCAAAGATTAAATTTGTATAAAAAATAATGGACGGAATGAAATAACTAAGACTAAATCCAGTTGGCTAAATCTTATAAAACAAATATCAATAAAACTATTTGACCACGAAACCTGACATTCAAACGAAACCTGATTTGCGCATTAATTGCTAAGGTCACGGCAGAGCCGAAAATTCATAAAATCAAGAATGGTTCAAGACAAAATATAAATTAATAACACTTGATTACTTAACGTTTATTTATATACTGAAATTTTGAAATGTGTTTGTTTCGTTAGCAGGTAACTATTCGCCCGTGACGGTACTCGAAATAAAGAATTGTTTAAACAGTAATATGGGGTACAGATGTTAAGGGCTATTACTAAAAAACCGTTTGAGATATTAAGATAAAACAACCCTCTAGAATCCCAGAAAATTTCATTAAAATCCGTTCAGCGGTTTCCGAGCTTATTCCAGTAGGTTCCAGACTTGCAGTCTTACAGTCATATGATACAGAAATAGATAGCTATCTGTTACGAGTTTCGCATGAAGAACATAAATTACGACAATAATTTATTGACTGAATTTGACTGCAATTATCGCGCGCTAGTACGATATCTACTTTTTTTTTTCTTATAATATCAGGTATCAGGCAGTACCTACTCGTATGTGTTTGCTTACTTCCATCGCATAAAAATCTATAGAACAACAATATATATCAACTCTTTTGTTTCAGCTGCGGAACTAAAGATGAAGCTAATCCGAAGGATACGCATACCAGTAACATTGTTATGTGCAGGTAAAAATAATAAATAAAAGAAATAAATAAAAGGGATCGCACTTTGCTTACAGCTCTGTATTGGAGAAAAACAACCGAACTACTCTCTACATGAAAAACAAAAGGCGAGCGGCGGGCACGGCGGGGTCCATCCATATTTGAACCGATCCATCGTGACCGTCCTAACGCCGTTCCCCGCAGACCCCTCGCCCACGGATACATTTGCGTCGCTAACAAACATATTATTATTG
The DNA here is from genome assembly GCA_018245335.1 of Dalla quadristriga. Classification (NCBI taxonomy): domain Eukaryota; kingdom Metazoa; phylum Arthropoda; class Insecta; order Lepidoptera; family Hesperiidae; genus Dalla; species Dalla quadristriga. The sequence goes on along the minus strand of DWLO01002024.1, from coordinate 7,544 downwards.
TTCCCGTTACATATTTATCAAAGTTAATGCTGAGTTACTATGCTATCAACTTGTCCAATAAATCATAATCACCCATCAGTAGCATACCTCTCAGTGTAACATTCGGACAAACTAGCAATAGCATCACTTATCTGTCACATGCATAAAGGTGAAAGTACCACCAATTTTCACCACTGTCTGAACTATAGTCAAATTTGACGCACTGAAAACCAGTGGCTGTGATCTTGTACCACAGCATAGACTGAGTGCGTTCCAATTTAAGTCAGAATCATCACAGTAATGCCTTCTTATAAAACCGTTTTTATTTGTGTATTTTGAAAACATATTTATTATTATTTCTTGTCAAAATACCTCTATTGTTATATGTGTGTTGTAGCTTTAACGGTATTTTTTATTCTATTTATTTTGTACATGCATGCCCGGGAATCGAACCAAATCGCTTGGCAGGCAGCTTCAATACCACTGGGCCCGTGGCGTACTGTGACACCATGGATCTATAAGAAAGTCGTAAAGTTCTCTATTTATGGAGCACCGGCAAACCATTTGAAGCGCGCGGGGAAATAATGACCCATTGTCTATCAAACGTATTGCTAAGGTATTGCTCTTTGATAGATCGTCAAGTGCCAATATTTTTTATTATCACTACAGCGACTACACGCAAATAAACATTGCCGCACGGACTGTACACCATTCACTATTATCTCACACTATCTTATCTTACCAATAAATAAATGGGAGTGTCTGTCTGTGATGTTAAAATTAAGGAGAATAAATAAATGGAATATTATGTTATTTATATGTCACATAAACATAATCAGGCGTTTTAAGAATGTTTGTATGTATAACCCGTGCGCGACAAGTTGAGACCTGCGTGGTACGCGACTCCCCGCCCGCTTCCCCCTGTCCTTTTCCTTTGACGCCCGTGTTGTACCGAACGCAACGCCATTTTTATGTGCACGCTACTGTGACGTCACTTCGCTCAGGTCTCATCTTGTCGCGCACGGGTTATACCTAGTTTTTATAGAGAAAAATGGCGAAAACAATTATTGCCATTTTATTCTATCAAAAATTAGGTATATGAAAAATTAAATATGTCTTAATCCGTAATTTTATTGTCAACAATGATATCGAAGCACATTTTGCAAAAGTCTACCTAGACTTTTACAATCGTTGAACATGTGAGAACGTGCGAGCGAGCTAGATGCGAAATGTGAGAGTTAATTCAAAACGAACAAGTTAGGTTAATGTTTTTAGTATTTTTAACATACCTACACACTACATTGAATCTACCTTCTTGCATATTTGACGATTTTGATCAGTTCATCCCGGTTCCTTATAATAGTAAATTATATCAAGTCTGACAATCCAGTAAAACTCAATTTACTCTAGCTAATTTGGAACTTAAAATCGACAACACTCAATTATTATCTATGACCTTAATGATAGATTTTGTTCATCAAATTTAAAAACTTAAAAATAAACTTTTTATGATAACGACGTTGACAAAATAATATTATTATTCATTTTATCACCGAACCATATCTGTGTCGGTTTTAATACTTTGAATAATATAATCTATTTTTTTTTATTTCCCTTCATAATGACGGAGTGGTATTTTTTAACTGGCAGAATTATGAGGACTAATAGCTACATAAACTAAATCTCTACCGCTTACATGGCAAGATTCTAAACCCAAAATATTCAACTCAGTTTTTGTAAATAAAACGAAGATACAAATTATTGATTCAATAAAAATGGCAATGTTTACAGGCTTACTTGATTTTTATGTTGTTATACTTGACTTATTTTTAATAATATAAACGTCATCTTTTAATTTCCCTCCTAAGTGCTAATCAAAAATTATTCGTACAACATGAAATTATGTTGCGCCAACCTCACACAATTACGATAGCGATAAGTGCAGAAAGACAGCGATGGCATTACATTTAATCTTTAAATTTCCAATTTTAATTGGGTCAAAGATTAGTGTCCGTAAAGTACCTATAATATTTCTTTTTTTTTTTAAATATACTTAAAAAATATGTTACAATAACTGAGTTAAACTTCATCGCGGATATTACACAGCGAACTCTTACAACGATAATTTATCAGATATGTCAGATTCATTGCGTGCCACAGTAAAAAGTATTAAACATAGTCTGTTCAAAGCTCGGGTAGGTTAAAAAACTACAAATATTGTTGTAGATACAAAATTGATTGAGGGTAGTATATATTACTATACAGGATTTATTAGTAACTACAAAATACGGGGATTAAGAGTTTCGCAACACGTAATGATATACAGACCTAATAATATATTGGCTCGAATTGGTTACGCATACCCACAAGCTTCTGTTAACGTCATCTATGATTTTAAATTGACATTACAACGAAATTCACCTTCTTTATTGACACAGCGTAACATGGGTCTCTTTCATTCTAATGTGTTTTCACAACGGACAAAATTGCTGAATAGTTTTTTGCGTTTTTCTAAAAACTTTTTGAGTTAAGCCAGTATATCATTAAGCGTGCGGTTTATCAATTTCGCTTCCCTTCCTCACACATTCTAACATTTTCAACGATTTTACTACTAAAGGATTCGTGGGTCAAACATTTATTTACATTAATTTTAAGTAAAGTTACTATAGTCACTATAGTCACGTTGATTTATCGGGGACGCCCGACTAGTTTCGGTCCAACACGAGCGGCAGCCAGTGCGCTGGCGCAGCTCGGTAGCTCCTGAGGATCTCCCACGTATTTGACCGAAACTAGTCCGGCGATCCCGATAAATCAACGAGTATATGAACGAGGATATGAGTATACGTATGAGTATAGCCACGTACCCACTTAAAATGAAAATTTTCTACGACTGTAAAAGTCTAGGTCGTCTTTGGGAAAATGTTCTTCATTCATTTTCATCCATTAATTATTTCATCATTTATCCGTAATTTTTTACGGACATTTTAGGGAAATTTAAATTTTCATATACCGAATTTCCGACATGGAATATTGGCGAAAACAATTCGCAATATTTCACGGCATTATTCTTGATTAAAAACTAGACTTCTACAATCGCTGAAAATGTTAACATGTGCGAGGGAGCGACTGATAAACCCTTACAAAATAGTTAACGAAAAGCGATCAGACGGTCTCCACTTCGGTTTTAAATGACTAGACTTTGTCCCTAACTCCGCTTGCATATAAGTAGTTTTTTTATAAAAAATTCTTGCACTTTGTTGGGTGATGATTTTGGTGTGATTGAGTAACATTAAAATCCAGCCATTCTTCCAAACTTTTGCATTTATAATATTAGTATTATACACAATACTATATACTATACTTTACTATACTGTATTTGTTAACTATACTTGTATATATATAATATATATATTATCTATATAATACTAATATTATAATATCAGTATTATTTCTAGAAATCACAACCTAAATTGGTTGATTAAAAAAAAGATACCAGTCTTTGAAAAGAAAGTGACATGTGTCATTATCGATGGAACGGTTTTTGACCGTTTGTATCGCTTTACGTCAACCAATCTCGAATTTAAATCTATGGCGGCAATCATGGACATTGGCTGAAGCTCGACAGATAAAGAAGACTAACGTGATTTAAATCTAAAATTGACTTCTTCACACTAAGAGGCCACAACACAAAATAATATTATTATGTTAAACACAACACGTAATATTGACAGTTCATACAATATTCATTAACTTAAGTCGCATAGCGACAGTCGTTTCAAATTATAAATATGGTTTACTGTTGCCTGTACAGTGAGGGAAAAAATCCGTGCTCAGTAAATAAAAAACTAACCATCAATCTCTCAGCAGAAGTCAGTTCGAATGGGAATTTCGAGTCAATATTTCTAATGCCAACTATTCAATAATTCTGACAACATTCTTTACATAGTCTGTAGACAGAGTATAGAAGAGTCATCAGCGTATGCAGTGTGAGATAGCGATAGTTCAACAAAGTACAATTTTATAGGTTATGTCAATGACGTTTTATTTATTTCTATTAATTGAAGATCAACGAACAAGCAGACGGGCCACCTGATGGTAAGTGGTCACCGTCGCCTATGGACACTAGCAACACAAGAGGAGTCGCCAATGCGTCGCTGGCCCTGAAGGAGTGCTAATTTAATTATTAATTTAGGCTAAAATCTATAGACAAACATCGTCGTCTTGCTCACACATTATGCCATCTCACTTTAAACAATCATTATTCTTTTATGAGCCCCAATACTTCCATACTCTGTCTACGACATGGTCATGATTATCTAAAAACTGTCACCGGGAGACTTTGATCGCCCCGAGTATCTGCCCGGGTAGTCAGGGATACCTAGAGACCCGTAAACCCCACGTTTTTTGCCTGTCGACAATGCGAATGCGTAGGACGAACCCTGTCATGTCTGATGTCATTTCTAAAAACGGCCCCGCCTGTCAAGTCCATGGCACACAGATAATAAATACGGTTCATATAAAGACGTTGGCGTCAACACGGATTTCTTCACTTCACTTAACTCAACAACACGGGGAAAAACACAAAATTGGCATTTAAATCTACATACCCTGGTGTTGGGGGACGAACTCCCATTACTCCTCAGTACAGCCTTACATTTGTTTATTGTCCATTCCTGCGATACGTACCTGTCAGTTAGGGCCCCCTTAGGAGACTTGTACTTTTCGCATCTGTCTCGCTCGCACATTTCAAAATGTTCAATGATTGTGAAAGTCTAGGTAGACTTTTGAAAAACGTGCTTCGATATCATTGTCGACAGTGAAATAACGAATGTTTTAGTCATATTTTTATTTTGATATACCGAGTTTTTTATAGAGATAAAGGCAAAAACAATTATTGCCGTTTTATTCTATCAAAAATTAGATATATGAAAAGTAAAATATGTCTTAATAGTCCGTAATTTTACTGTCGACAATGATATTGGAGCAGACTCTTCAAAAGTCTACCTAGCCTATTACAATCGTTGAAAATGTTAGAAGGTGCGAGCGAGATAGATGCAAAATGTGATAGTCCCCTTAAGCCCCAAAACGTGGGTAAATGCATCTAATTGCGCCTTAGTTCCCGTATTCAGTGCAGTTACGTGTGACTAGGGCATCACAAAAACTGCAGTATTTTTTTATCATGAATCCTTCAGGATAAACCACAGAGAAATTCAAGAATATCTCAAGAATATCTCAAGTTTATCTCAAGATCAGGATAAACCACAGACAAATTCAATAATATCTCAAGTTTATCTCAAGATTCAACATTCTCAAATCAATTCAAGACTTGCCACAAATGATGCGTCGACAAACTTGTGTTTTAGTATATCGGCAACCACATCCTTCTGACCAAATAGTAACAGCTGGTTCACCGCAAACAAATCGCACGCTTAATGATATACAGACCTAATAAGACAGGATCGAATTGAGTTACGCATACTCACAGGCTTCTGTTAACGTCAGCTATGATTACAAATGGAAATTACATCGAAATTCGCCTTTGTTGGCACAGCGTAACATGGCTCTCTTTCATTCTAATCTGTTCTTGCACCGAATAAAATTGCAGATTTTTTTTTGGTTTTTTCCCAAAAATCTATTAAGCCAGTATATTACTAAGAGTGCGAGATGTGGTGGTGGCATAGATTAAAACAAATAGGTAGATACCGCGTTACAGAAAAATGAGCTAAACGCTAATACACTTAAAGACGAACCCAAACAAATTACAATTTTTGAATCGTGTAAATTTAATAACAATAAAATTCAAGTAACAACAACAAGGGCAGTGAGACGTACTTAATATGAATTCCGGTTGTCGTATCGCGTGCAAACAATACCATGCTCCGTGAGCAACTAAACGAAACCAGTGACACTTGTCTTAGGTTTTGAGACAAGTAGCGTATCTACCTTTTTTGAATTAATCGAAGGGTGGTGGTCTATACCTCAGCCGAACCGTAAACAGATAAATCAAGATACTTTATACATACATCAATAATGCATGTTGCTTAGACTTTTTTGATGTGTGTATATTAAATTTAACCGGTGTGATTCCAATCCGCAAAACTGCACATCACCTGCACTCAAACACGGGAATTTAGGCTCCGTTACACCTTAATCGCGCCATACAAAATTACACGTTACAATTAGAAGTTCCAATCGCGTCTAGCAAAATCCACTTAACGCGCGTCTACCACGCACGGATCACTAATTTATTCTAATTAAAATAGCCGGTACTTAACACCTCTTTGAGGGCCCGAGGTCAATGTACTCTTCTTCCCTTATCGTGTCACGGATAGGCGATTTCTCTTTTCACGACTACAGATTGCGTAGACGGTTTTTTAATAGGTCCGTTTCGACACGCACACATCCACACCCTCCTTTTTTTACGACAGGGCACAAACACCGGGAGACTTTGATCTCCCTGAGTATCTGCCCGGGTAATTAGGGACTCCTAGAGACCCGCAGGCCCCACGTTTTTCGTCTGTTAACAGTGCGGTTGCCTTGGACGACGCCCGACATGACATCTTCTAACGTATTCGCACTGTCAACAGACGAAAGACATGGGGGCCTACGGGTCTCTAGGTACTCCTTGGAGGACCCCCGTTCGTTCGTTCTTAATAAAAAGCTGATATTTAAAATCTCACTCTTAACGTCACTGTCACATCAGTCTGCCACATGACGCTTCCAATGTCAATTACACTTTTGACGTATGTCACTTTGACAATATTCGTATGGCGCCGTCAGTTCGACATGTTAAAACTACCACAGAGCAACAATCAAACCGTTCATGGTGCCACTAAAGCGCCCCGATGTCGGGATACACCTGAGGGACGCCGGATCCGACTTCCCTGTACTGCAGCGGGTCCGCGCGGAACTCGACGGACTTCAGCGCCATGTGGCCGTAGATCCGCGCGAACCGGTCGATACACGCGGATCTCTGCGTCATGTGGCGCGCGTCCGCCGAGAGCATTTCGGTGTTAGTGCATTCGGGACATTTGAACTTTTTCCTCGGCGTTACCTGGAAATGGATGAGAGCGACTTTAAGAATCTATTTAAGTTAATAAGGTGGTAGACCCTGTAAACGGTTCATCCAGGCGGTACCACTGCTGCACCCATTCCCGCCGTGGAATAATTGTTTTCTAACTGTTATATTGTGTTCCAGTCGGAAAGGTCTAGATGCCGGTTAAACTTGTACCATCTTGTACCGGCATCCACACCTTTAAGACCGAAACACCATTGTTGAAACACAATAATCTGAATTTGAATCATTTGCAGATGTGGTGTACAATATTTTTTTTCGTATGGTCTGTTGCTGTTGGCTCTACTGGCCTTTACAGCGTCACCGAATTGGGTGGCGAGCTAGGAACTTCGCCAAATGAACACAAAATAGGGAAGGAGGTGTTGCAAGCCACCACCTGTCTAATAACTGGGATTGCGATGAATCTAAGGGCACCTCCTGTGAGGTACGGACCTCGGCTTAGGCTGTTGCTGTAGTGGAGGGATCTGGGGCTGGGTATAGTACTACAAGC
>DWLO01002023.1:0-13423 GCA_018245335.1 Dalla quadristriga | reverse complement strand
AGATGCCCGTGGAGTACAAGATTTTCTGGGATATTCTTCAATTCTGGCAAATTATTGAAAATGAATTTCAATAAAGTGTTGAACAACATGCTGTTTTCCACAACTTTTGGGGCAAGTACAGTGAGATTCATAAAGATATTACAAAGGCTGACCATAGCAGCCCTCGAATCCTTCATGTCTTCTAATACTTTTGGCTCCAGTTCAGGTTCAGGTTGTGTTTTGACTTTGCCTCTTTCCGATTTAGGAACAAGTGGTTTTTTGTAGTGTACAATAGACCAATGAAAGTTCATAGCTTCATACAAAATATCTTCTTGTTTCAAATTTAGAACAATATCTCTGGCTTTATCTTCAACAACTAAATGGCAGAGAGCCGGGAGCATGAGCCTCAGCAAGTCAAGTTGACCCATCAGTGAAATTTCCAAAGCCATAGGTTCACCATCAGATTTGTTCTTTTCTGACAATCTTCGAGAACGGTAAGCATGGAACGAGTCATTAGCTAGGCTAAACATGAATGGAAGTAGAGTATATATTTGATCCCGCATGGCAGTAGTCTCTTGTGCTATCCAAGAAACAAGAACTCTCACCATGGCACACACAAACACCTTTTCAGCATCAGGAAGTTTATCCCTGTTTTTGTCGTTTGAAACTTTAGTCAAAATAGATACAACAGCATTAAAAGCTCCTTTCAGACTAGTGTAAACAGACTGTTTTTCTTTTTGTTCTAAGTCTAACTGGTCAGTAGCCATGTAATTGATGGAGGTTTCGAGCACAGTAAAGCAAGCTGTGACCAATTCACCATTTGCATAAGCTTGTTTAAAACTTCTATCTTCCAGTTGCATTCTGACTTCAATAGCACAGAGTTGTAAGAGTAGGAGAAAGAATTTTTTTGGGTTTTCTTCATCGTTGAAAGTCCACTCAACTCCCAATAGATCAATAATATTGGCAGCTAGTTTCAATGCGGGATCTCTTTGGTTCTTTCCAATCTTACTTGTCAGAATGTCATGGAGAGCTCTATAAATACTCTGAGCCCATGTTTCATCAGATGACCCTGGCACAACAGTTGTCTTGTTGCAACTGAATAATAGGGCGCTTAAGATTGTAGCTAACTCAAATTTCCTTTCAGATTGATCAGTAGCAAAATCTAATGCTATTTTGTTTACCAAAGCGTGAAAGGGTGTTGGGTCATCTCCCCATGCAGTAGGACCGTACCGGCTGACCAACTTAACCAGGATATTGAGAGCCTCATCAGTTTGAAAGCTCTGGTGAGAATATATCTCTGACATTTTCTTTATGGCACCCACTTCAATGAGGGCCTTTTGTCCCTCTTCATGCTCAGCTATGCATTGAAGACATGTGTATGCTTCACTGATGATGATAAGGTTGTCATCATAATCATCATTGTCTGATGTTTGTACTATATCAAGGAACACAGGGATGTTGGCAAGCATTTCTGGATGCTTCGACAGCTCCGGCTCATTACAGAAGCATGTAAGGATGGACATCGCCACAGACTTGTACACAGAAGGAGGGCAATCATCCTGCTCATTGGTGCCAGTCAATAATTTCTTTAAAAATTTAAAGCCTATAGCTTCAAATAGCGCCTTCTTCGCCTGCGCGTTACAATCCTTGCTCTTCACTAATTTCGTCACCATAAAAAGTGCAGCGAATTTTTCTGTGTCGCTCTTCGCCGCCTTCAGTATGAGAACGCATTTTTTTATTGGCTCCGATATATCTCCCATTGTCACAAAACACTCAAACGCGGACACAAAACGCAGGAGATCGCGCTTCACTGAGGAGACCACGCGCCAGTGAATCGGGCGAACAGTCTACATCACGATTATAATTAGCACGAGTTCTCTTCCAAAATATCTAAATCTGGACGTCGAGCTCACGTTCTCCAACTATGAAAGCTCTATTTATAACACACTGGAACGTGAACGATCAACACTCGAGTGCATAGAACGAAGATTTCAACGACGTAAAAACATGCGTTGCGTTGACTTGACAGCGCGCGCACCTTTTAATTCGTTGATTTTCCATGACCGTGGCAATGTCACAATCACAATGACAAAATCACAAAAAAATACCATACACTCACCTGATTGCAGGCTTTGCTGTCTCCTTTTCTTGTTTGTATCAACGTATTATCTAAATCAAAAAATATGGCCGAAACATCGCAGTTTTCTTCATAAATACCGTCCATGATTTAATTAAAATTATTAATATTTATTCTTGGTCTGTATTGCAGTACTGTATAAGCGACTGTCTCGTCCTCGAATAATTCTTGCTCGCTCTTACTTTTCCCATGTGACGAAGATGGCGTAATATTCCTATCTCATGTGGGAAATTCACTGGAAAAACAGCGCTGACAAAGCCATCTAGCGTTAAAAGTGGTTTAGAGAATGTCGCTTGCTGAGAGACAGATAACTAAGTTTCTACGACTTTATAGATGGTGCTACTAGATGGCGCTGAAAAATGATAACTGATGTATTGTTTAAACCAGTTAAAATTTCAAATCAAACCTATGAATGCTCAACCTATTACATATATCCCTACTGGTAGATATTCTAACCTATATTATGTAGTAAAGTTCTGTTTAGTTCGTACGTGAGTGATACTGTTAAAAATGGTATGTAACAGAAATTAAAGGTCGTAGCATACCTACGTAGTTAAAAGTGTTTTATATATATTTTAACGTCACTTTAGCGATGACTGCATTATATAATCTGTCAGAATCTATCAGTATCGTAGGTTTTTACATTTACTGCGTATTACATTACTTTGATACATTCGCAACGGATCTTTGTCAGTGTTCAGCGCTGGCAAGCTTGCCCCTCTAGACAAGTGGCATAAACGCTAGTGGAATCGAATAGAAAGGAATATATGAAGAGCGCGGGAAGTTTTGAAGTAGGCGGTCGTGTATGTTTTGATTGGCTTGCGTTTGATAGTTTTTAGGTGTTGTAGTGCGGTTGGATTGGTGTATTATTGTGGTTTTTCGTTTAAATATTGTGAATAGGTTTGTTCTTCATCTTTTGGGTTGTTTGCCAAGGGAGGAGGAGTGGATATGTTTGCAGTGGTGGAGGGAAGGGCAACGGCAGTGCTTTGGTCTGATTGTGCTGTAATAGTTGAGGATTATTAGATGTAAGCGGGGCGGTGGAAGCACGACCACCCTTTTTTTGGAGTTTCCCGCGCTTCTCCGAAATTAAATTAATTTCATTTCGTTTTAATATTTATAACTCAAACTTGACACTGGCAAATGCACAAAACGTGCGACGCCATGTTAAAAAAAAGGAATATATCAACATATATTCATTTTTTTTCAATTCTTTTTCCATTCGTCCAACGACGATTGGAATTGATATAAGGTTCGACATGTTTTCCGGCAATACCTTACATTTAATATTCGAACGTTTTTTCCGAGTGATTCCCATTTGTCTAGGGGTGGTACAGTTTGAAATAGGACCATGGCCACGTGGTTTCCAAGGACCATTGCAGTACTTACAACAGTTACAACTGATAACACCAGAAAGTCAACTCTTGTAATAAAAATATTGTAACAATTAATTTAAAGATAATATAAGTATCTAAGTATATCAATCAAAATAAATTAAATGTGGGTCACCCACATTTAATTTATAATATTTAAATGGTCTAAGTATTTCAACTAGTATTTGTAGACTGCAATGACATTAATTTCATAAGGAGAAGACTATAATATAATAATTGTTAGGCTGCATAACTTAGCGCATATACCATAATGTTAGTGACATTTGGAGCCATTATATCGATGTTTTTTCGGTAAGACTACTGGGAGCAGCCGTAAGTTTTAAGTTATTGGGACTTCGAGATGCTCTGATAATTGTGTTCGAAAAGGTTTGAGACTATTATCTTTGATTACTTTAAAAGTCTGAAAATTGCAAATAACTTCAGATATTTTTTGGTTTGGTATTTGCCTAATAAAAAACGTTTTAGTAGGTAGTTATCCCATCTACGATATCTATTATAAACATTAGCCCAGATGGGCTCCAAATAAGCGAGTGGGTAATATCTTATATTACGAGGACCCCAGATGAGTTACGATCAAGGGACACGTCATTTTACGAACAGAAAAATTCTTTTATCAACATTGTTTCGGGTGTATAATATCTACGTCGTTAATCTTACTTTTTTGTTCCCGTCTTAAGGCTTTTATACTTAAGTTGCCATCTCTTTCTTTCATCCTTTTATTTTATTTGGTTAACGTTGTTGTCCCATAACGGTACGTCCAAATTGACATCCAATACGACACAATTTGTCGTCCAACCGACCAACAAGCCCTTCAGAATTCAAACAGAGCACATCGAATGGATCTTTCCTAACTGGCAACACTCTCCATCTAGCGACATCGCATTTCTCGTCCAGCCGACCAACAAGCCCTTCAGAATTCAAACAGAGTACTTCGAATGGATCTATCCTAACTTGCAACACTCCCCCGTGCGACATCGCATATGTCAGTTGGCTCGTAATTTCAAACCGGTTTTTATATTATCGTGTTGTCGGTCGCATAATCCTTGTTTACAATGATAATAAAAATATATATATATCTAGTTATCATCTCATTACCTACATTAATTCATTGGCATCATGACCCCTAAATTAGGAAATTCCGTATCTTAGGGGCCAGTGCCATCCCAAACATGGTTTTGAAACAATGAATTATGCTTGTGCACTTGAGCAAACGACAGCTTTCAGTTGTCGAGTTTTCTAAAAGCTAGGCTAGTACATTCTAGATTTTATAATAGGAAAAACACAGAATAGGACAGATTTTATGGTAGGTATTATTACCTTATGGCACAAAACGAAAAGGAGTGAGTGAAAAGGAGGGTTATTGACAATTTTATCATTTGCTGCCATCAACACACGACACGGTTAGAATCACAACACTGCACGGTTATTATCTTTAGCTGCAGCTAAATAAGGTACATTCATCTCTGAACCAGCATGGCTCATATAAGCCCCAAATTAATAGTGTAATTAGTATAACATGTAAGCAGTGTATTAATTTCCCTTGTTGTTGCAGATTGAAGCCCGTTCTGGATAGAGCTGTCTGGTAGAACAAATGCTAGTTTAAACGTCGACAGATGCATGGGGCTTAGTTAGGTATTTTAAGGGCTTGACATTTCACCACGACACTATTTTTGTTAGGATGCGGAATCAAGGAACAAATTAGGGTCTAGTTAGATAAGTGACTTTTGATACGTTGTTCTGATAAAAATGTTCCTTTATAGGTAGATAGGTAGGTAGGTAATGACTACTTTGGTAGTTTCCATTTTTTGAAGGTGGTTTGGGACTTGGTCCGGTTTTTACAATTTGGTTTTTATTTGGAATATAATTTCTTTTTGCTGGCTTCAGCTTCGTAGGTGCATCTTGTTATGTATTTATATCAAAATACACGTTGGCAATCTTGTTGAAATTTGACTTATGCACCGCCGTGCAAGTTTTTATTAGTTTAGTTTGTTTAGTTTTAATTATTTACTATTGTTAACGTATTTACGTCAGTAACGTCATTTGACTTACCTACATTTGTGCGAATTTTTTACCTACACTGGAAGTGCCTTATAATTTTGACGATAGTCGGTCAGTGTATCAGTGAGTCAGTATCAAAATTGCAAACTTCTTCAGATTTGACTGGCAAGCTAGATGTAACTTGGCCTGCCGCACTGACGTGCGCTCTGTTTATGCATTATACGAGTTTTTCTAGATGCCTTTGTGCCTTTATTTTAATCTTATTCCGATATCACTTAACGTCTCCGAGTTTCCTCGGAGTGACCGTTGGGGTGTCGTAATAGGCTTTTCTAATCGAAGTAAGAAACCTTATAAAGGACAGCAACATCATGTACTTACGTAGGGAATTTTTACGTGGGTCGTTTAAGGGCTATAAAATTTCCTGTCACACGCCGATCTGCTGCCGCCCGCAGACCTTATTTGCCTTACACGCCATTTTCTTATGCAAATAGTTATGCCGGACATTATATATTTCCAACAGGGAAGTTAGTTGATAGTCGAGGTATTGTCACAATGGGAGGAAGTTAAAAAATCGTAGCCACCTCGTACACACACACACTCAGAGGTTTTCCATAGTGAATAGAGGGTCCTTGGGAGATTTGGAATGGTTTGTTAGGGATGGCATACCCGCTGAGAAATGTTTGAGACCATCTCACCTCTATGGTCACGTTATCAGAGTATGCTAGAATAACATTGTCTCGGTCAACTGAATTTAGCCGGCATGTCCTCTTCAGACCATTTTATTCGGACGCTTGCACCAGAAGGGAATAGGGGTTGTGTGCAACTTTACCAAGATAATAGGCTACTTGGCTTTGTCCGCGGCTCCGCCCGCATAAAGTTCCCAAAACTGTCCCACGGGAACCGTGTATTTTCCGGGCAAAAAAGCCTATGTGTCCTTAGGCCGTAACTATCTTAATGCAACGTCAATCTGTTGCTCCGTTGCCGCGAGAAAGGACAATGGTAGAACCTGTATACGGTTCGCCCGGGGTGGTGCCACAGCCACACCCATTTCTGCCGTGAAATTATTGTTTGTCAACAATTGTGTTCCGGTCGGAAAGGTGTGGATGCCGGTTACACATAGGTATAGAGGAGGCGACCATTGGATGACATATACCTGAAAAAGTTGTGTCCCTATTATAGAATGACAAATCTGATCCTCATGCAATGGGCTTTATGCACGTAATTTTTGTATATTTTTTATTCACTGATTATAAGTGTCATAACAACGTTAAACCATTATAAATACTGTTGGAAATGTTTTAATTGAATTTAATAAACATATTTATTATAGTGAATAAAATTGAGTTGATAAAACGCCGCCTTTTGAGGACATGTCGGAGGACGTCACCTTTGTTTATTTAAACACAAAGGACGTCACATACCATGCCCAGCGCTTGCTACAGGAGTTTTCGTTACATGAAATATATTATCGTCTTCTGTTTAATAGCCAAAGGACGAAGCTTGAAAGTCAGTTTATTAATAATGTATTGTACCTAGGTGCTAAAATAAAGCAACATTTTATTTAAATTTTGCTCACATGAAATACACTTTTAATTTCAACTGGTAATGAAAATTATAGAAGAAAATAATGGTTTGGATGGCTGGTTGAAGAAGATTCGGAAAAAAAATGGATCCGAATTTTATCCACACGCATATCGCTCTATCTGCAGCATTTTGGCAGAATTGTCCCTGTCCTTATTTCATGAGATCCATACTTTTTTTTTCTATTGTGCCTACGATATCAGCATTTAAAAGTCTTAACTGAATAGTGTGAGGGAATGACGCACCCCGGTGGCAATTAACTCGCGGTGCTCATTAGCAGGCCGTTTTCATTCAATACTCGTAACCCGACTTGCCGGAGGCGAGTTTCTTTAGAACACCTCGATATTCATTCTATATCACGTCATTCACTTATAGAGTTCGTTCGTAATGTTCGCATTGTGACTAGCCACCTGATTATAAGTATGTTAAGTAGATTTTCTTTAGCAAATAATGTGAACAATGACATACCTTTTCCCGGTACAGCAGGCGTGCACTTTATGCAAGGACTACTATATAAACAAAGGCATAAAGTTACTTAAGCTAAAGCTACATCGATCCTCACTTAAAAATGAAGCGGACGGGTCACGGCCCAATCACAAGGGACTGTGGAGTTTTAAAATGACAGTGTTCCAACTATTCATGTACATAAATGGTGAGATGGCTACAGGAAGCGCGCGCTCTAAAATAATCAACCTAACCGCCAAACATCTCTTTTTTTTTTTGCACAAAACTATTTAGCGGATTAAGAAAACTATTTTAGAGATTTGAGAAATAATTACTTACTATGTTTTAAAAATAATTCCTTGAACTAATTCGTATACATAATAATATAATAGTGGCACAGAAAATAGAAAATAATGAGTTACTTTATAATTTTTTTCTCGAGAAAAACCTTAACGTATTTGCTTTTTTGAATTACTTAGATCATAAAGCTACCTATTCATAGTACATACCTTCGTGTATTTTAAAAAGAGTGAAACCTTCCTGTTATAGTCAAAGACTAAATGTAAAATCTCCTGAAAATTCTGTATCTGTCAAGGGTAGTATTACGGTACGGGTATTACAAACCTACTATTATAACATAAATAAGTTTAAGTATAAACTGGTTTATAACACGTAAGCGCAGTAGAATACGCAAGGTATATTTTTAATAGTATTATAGGTAATATCCCCCGTTAACAATACTTTCGAAGAAAATGCGCTTGAATTACCACACAAATCTTTGTTTTTCACTCGGCAATGATACCTATGGGCTTTTTTAAAGCAGACATTATGCACATTCATTTCGTTTATCAGGTCATTAAGATTAATGATGTGGTAGACGGGTTCATTGGGGAGGCATCATCGCTATGTAGATCAGACATAATGATTGTTGCCGCTTTTGCGCTTCAGTAATCCTAAACTTAAGCTAAAATTAAAACTCAAACTCTATACGGTAATACCTACATGTTTATTTAAGCATTTTTGGGATTAGGATCAGACCCCTAAAAGCAGCCGCTTTGTAATAAATAAACGCTTTCCCTCACTTGCTGACGCATCGGGCCGCACCAACCCGGCAATTATAGTGACTCCACTGTCCTTAGCACCGACTGCACGTAACCTATTTGGCTAAATTGTCCCATTTGCTTTTGCCAACTGTTATTTAACCTTGTTAAGAGAATTTACTTCTACTATCAGAACCACTGCTCTTTTCTGCAATGTTTGCAGTGGCTACTAATGTCGATTACATAAAACGGTACAGACGCCACCGATGCTTCAATTTCAAGGAGTATTTTGTGTGTTAGAAACTATTATTTGCAACAAGGTTCTTAAGCAAATTTAATTTTCATACTGTTGTTGTTTTGTATGTTTCTGTGTATTACTTGTAGTTGATGTTTTGAGTGATTCAATGTTGCGTAGATATCGCGTTATACACTTTCCTTATAGGTACTGTCTCCGTCTTGCCGCTGTCGCGCTTCATATTCGAACCACATGGCGCACTTAAGCTGATTTTGATATTAATGCTAGGCGCATCCTGGAACGTCGATGTACCTTTAAGGTAAGCCAACTCAGCTAGGTATACATTTATCATAACATTTTGGTATGCTCAAAAGACAATTATCTTCTTCACGACTGAATTAACAGTCTGGTAGCTGATATAATTATAGACATTATTTGACACGCAATGCCAATGGTAATAATAATAATTATTATTTTGAATGGTGTGTATATAAAGTATACGTATTACTTTGTGCATGAGTACATGCTTATACATATCATATACTATGAAGGAATTTTCCTCACATTGTTAGGTACCAGCCGTGCTGCTTCCCCAGCTCGATTTAAACATACTTATTCGCCGTTGTCTCGCGGGTCTCTCGAATGTTTAAATCCACTAGGTAGGGATCATTTTTGCGTCGACATTTTCAACATGGCGGTGATTCTCATTATTATCAAGCATATCACACTCACTCACATTAAAAATGTGTCTACTGGTGCGAGCGAAAGACATGAATAATGTCGTTGTATTTTACCGAAGTAAATTATTGCTAGGTATGATGTTTGTCTGACCGTCTATACGTCTATCAGAGCCTCTAGCGCCTTCAACAAATGAGTTAAGGTTAACGCATCGAAGTATACGTAGGGCCCAATACATAAAATAATGTTATTTAAAATTTCCAATTTATATACTTAGTTTCGACCACGGGCTCCATATGTCCAGACATGTAAAAGTAGGCCAAAACATTTTTTTTTATTTAACTTTGCGTATAGGATGTCGTTGTAACTGTACTCGAAAAAGGCTTATTGAGTATTTGTGTGTGGCGGTTGTTTCATATCGCCATGTTAAAAAATTCTTTAGCTAACTCTACAATCAAACAATAACAGCGTTTATAGCCCCGCGGTGGCTGTCAATCTGATCGACTAAATGAAGCCGCCTCAGCCGTAATCGAGAGTTAGATAGCAGGTGAACTCAGTTGTTATCGTTAGATATTAGTTGTTAGGCCGTTTCGGAGGCCATCGGGTGACCTGCAATATGGCTAGATTGTAATTCATATAAGGTGCATTTATGTGCTTTAGATAAAAAAAAGGGTGGCCTAAGATCTTCCCATACGATTGGCCACTGAACCCCCACCAAACCGCACTGGAGCTGTAAGCTCCAGGTCTCCTCAGTAGTTTGTAGAGACCCGTACCATTCTCAAATAGATTACCGACTATAATTTACTGACGTAAAAATAAACTGCTATAGTTTCTAGTATCCATATAGCAATAGATACCTAAAGTAACTGCGATAGAAATATAAAATTGATATTGGGAAAACATTTCTCAGCGGCTATGAAAAGATTTCGTTCTAGTCTAGATACCAAAGCCAATCTTGAATGCACATATTGTTATGGATTACCTCCAAACCTAAGCCGAATTCGACTTGGTTGAAGCCGATGGAAAGATTTTCTTAAAGCATCTGTACAAACTGGGTGCCTGAACAATCTGGTATTGAAAGAAAACACGTGGAGGATCAGTGACTTACGTTGAGCAAATATGGCGCTATCTCCGCCTAGCACCTGCTACATGCGAAGTATTCCAAAGGTGCACCGTGCTATGGTTTGCACCTAAGTCGATTGTGAAATAAATTACACTGTCACACTCTTCTTTGGTCAGCTATATTGAAATCCCAACAAAAACGTAAATGTGAAGAAGGCGCCAAGTTTGATCCAAAAATTGTTTGGGGTGGTCGGCGTCACCGGTAAAAGAGTTTAGATCTGAAGGGTGCCAAGTTCCTTTTTTCATAGCTATGGGAATGTACAACGTTCTTCAATTCATTTAAAAGCAAATAAGTTACGTTCATTGATAATAAATTTGTATCAAAGTTAAATTTTTCAGTCAATTCCTTTTATGTCTCCCTGGTGTATGTGTGTGAGTATCTTATGTATGTACAAAAACCTTTTTTGATCAAGGAATTTCTAGTGTACGTGATTCAAACTTTCCGCAGAAAGTTGTCGTTTCATTAAAGCTAGCTGTACGTTGATTTAAAGGTTTCAGTATTAATTTTCATTCTCAGAGGAGGAAGTAAATCATTCCATGTCCTTGCTGCAGAAAGTTTGAAATACGCCCTATACCGTGATGTTTTATGTATTCGCTTCTTAATAAGAATGTCTCGTTCTTGAGCAGGCTGCCTTGTGTGCACTCCTGGACCCACAGTAGGTTTTAAAATAAATATATGTAACAAATCATTTAAATAAGTTGAAGATCCTTCAGAATTATAATAAGTTTATTCATGTAGGTAATTTGGGATTCTATGAGTTTAAGGGAGCTTTATTAGACATGCAAAATTGCAAGCATGCAAATCGTTTTTGAGATATGGGGGCCGAAAGTAGCTAAGAAGGGTTCGTGTTTAATATACATACTGCCCGTGCGTCGCCCTTTCCTTTTCCGAACTTGGCTGACACTCTGCCATCTAGGTTTCTTTGGTATTGATTCCCAAAGGGTAGACCGGGTATATCGATTACCGTGTCGCTGCTGCGTACGGGTGTCTCCTCTAAATTAGAGGTATTAAGGCAAGTTATATCAGTGGCCAACTACAGGTTGGCGTACACAGCGTAGTTATTAACTGAGTTGTGGAAGACTGTCATGCAGTTTTCCCCACAATTTTTTCTGTTGCAATTAAAGCATTTGATAATTCATTTCGAAAGCTAATTGACTTCCAAAATTCAGAAGTGCATGTCTTGGATTCGTACCTGGGACAGTTTGATTTGTCCAACCTTACGTACCTGTACCTGTATTGATAGTTATCGAATGTATTTGAAATTATAAAATTCTGAGGGCTAAGTTGGCAAGCAGTAATGTACCATTATGGGGTACTTACTCCGCGCCGTAAATCACTCCGCGGGTCAACGTAGAGCAAATATACCGCTATCGTCACTTACATTTCACCCCGCTCAGCTATGCAGTGCTTGCTCCACAATAGACCGATTTGGTGTTTAGATTCTTAAAGGAATTTCATTTAATTGAGTCCGTATTTGGCGGACGAATACATCTCATTTTTTGTAACTTGTGATGTTATGTCAATACCGATGACGTATTTACTCTTACTATGTACGTTTCGAGGGATGAACTGACATGGATATGTTATGTATGTTTCGGCAGGCAGTAAATATCTGTACTTGTTGTAAGCCGACGCCTTTCCACCCTAACCCATTATAATAACGCGGCCAGCCTCGGATAAGTTATGTCTTTGCAAAGTTGTTTAGATGTTTTCCACTAAAGACTAATGCATGCTGTAGGCTGTATTCCTAATTTGTAATCGCTCCGCGCATCGGCCGTGCACTAAACGTAGCGCTATAGTCGCCTTGCACTTTCCACTACCGGCTCCGCTGCTCTTTGCAATCCCCACTTTTATTTAGGGATTTAGATGGGTGATGTCATTTTAGTTCTCACAATTAATTTCCACACGTTGTCTTTATTACGATTTGGTTGTGTGTTATCCAGCTTTTTAAAGACATTTATTAGGTGGTTTTACACCAAGCTGTTTGAACGTCTTGAGTGACTTAACAATTAAAAAATAAATAAATATTTGATCGAGGTAACAAACAAGCATGCAGCTCCACCCATCCACTGCCGTCCATGCCATCTGGGACAAACCTCGAACAGGACCGTAAAATAAATTGGGAACGTCAGTCCAGTTAGTGTGAGCAGTTAATAGGAATGTTAGTTGGTCAGTATTCGTTAATCGGTGTTAGTGATAGTCCTGTTAGTACTGGTTATTAGTAGGCCTGTTTGCAACTGGTCACAGATGCGTTGCTATCCCTGAGGATACAATTATAAATAAATCCCTGTTGTATAAATGTAACCGGCATCCACACATTTCCGACAGAATCACAATTGTTGAAAAACCATAAGATAGAACAGAAATGGGTGTGGCGGTGGTACTGCCCCGGGCGAACCGTATGCAGGTTCTACCACCTACAATGTGACTTGAGGTTGACAAAGTGTTTCTGTGCTTAACATTAGTTTATACCATGTGGTAGTCGGAGTAAATCACCCCGCGGATCGACGTCGAACAAACATCGCGCTATCGTCGCCTTGCACCTGTCGCCGCCGCGTCGCAGTGCACCGCACGCCCCACTTAAGCCGATTTGGGATTAAGATGCCTGATGGAATTTCAAATTAAATGTCTTCAATTTATACATAATATATTGTAGGCAATAGAGGCGGCAGTAGACAGATAGACGGATAAATTTACTTTATTCAAGCTAAGACAAAATCGAGACATAAAAGCATACGTAAGAAGAGTTTCATTTTGTTTTTTCGAAGTCATAAAATATAATTTAAAAAAAAAAAATGTGACAATCCGTAATCAAAG